>JAJIRX010000519.1:0-64131 GCA_023853785.1 Psilocybe azurescens | reverse complement strand
GTGTACTTTACAGTGCCCCCATATTCCGTTGGACTCCAACGGACTTTCACCGGACCCAGCCAATTCCAATGGACAGTCCATTGGACGTCCAACGGATTCCATTGGACTTGACAAAATTCGGTACCAGTCCAGTCAGAGTCGGCCAAATTCGGTCAAAGTCCGGTCAAGTCACTTCAAGACAGAAAACAGGTGGACTGGCCGGACTGTCCAGTCCGTTGGACTTCCGTTGGACTTCCACTGGACTTCCACTGGACTCTCAGCACTTAATTAGACCAGATCCAAGAGTGCTCTGTCCAGTGGAGTCCAGTGGATGTCCAGTGGATGTCCAGTGGACTGTCATTGGTTTAATTGCAGACTTGGGAGGAGTTAGGGACAGTAGCAGTGTTCTTGGAAGCTTTGGGAGCCATATTAAGGAAGCTAGGTCACTAGAATAATACTTCAATCTTATCTTTAATTCATGTAACAATGTAATATAATATATTGTAAACTATATACTACATTATTATCTGACTTTGTGAATTTCACTAAGTCCAACTTTAAATTCACATGGAATGGAATCCAATTGGATTCCAACTGAAATACTAATCCTAGCTTAAATATATGTGACAATGTAATATAATATATTAAAAACTATATACTACATGATTATATACAGGTAAAAATAAAATAAAAACATAATAAAAGAAACAAAAGAAAAACAGAAAGAAAGAACGGAAAAGGGGGCGCAGGGTACATTGGTGGTGTCGTCGTCTGCGTTATCGACGTCGTGGTCAGCCGTACCCGTCGTTGTATGCGTCGGTGTCGCCGTCGGGTGTTGTCGTCGGCTGTACCTGCCATGGTACACGTCGGTATCATCGTCGGTGTCGTCCGTGCGATGTCGTGGTACGTGTCGATGTCGTCCGTACTGCGTAATGGTGAGCTGCCGTGCTGCTGTGCGTGGGTGTCGCCGTAAATCCTTGCGTGGTGGTATCCCGTCGGTGCCGTCGTCGCGGTTGTCCTCGTCCTCGCCCTCGCCGTCCTGCCATCCCGTCCGTCCTCGTACTCGCCGTACTCGCCCTCGCCGCTGTCCTCGTCCTCGCCGGCCGTACTTCGCCCTCGCTGCCGTTCTCGTCCCTTCGCTGTCCTCGTCTCGCCGCTGTCTCGTCCTGCCGCCGCTGTCCTCGCCCTCGCCGTCGTCCCTTGCCCTCGCTGTCGTCCTCGTCCCCGCCGTCGTCCTCGCCCTCGCCGCCGTACTCGCCCTCGCCGCCGTACTCGCCCTCGCCGTTGTCCTCGCCCTCGCCGTTGTCCTCGTCCCCGCCGCCGTACTCGCCCTCGCTGTCGTTCTCGCCCTCGCCGCGTACTACGCCCCTCGCTGTCGTTCTCGTCCCCGCCGCCCGTACTTCGCCCTCGCTGTCGTTCTCGCCCTCGCCGCCATTACTCGCCCTCGCTGTCGTCCTCGCCCTCGCTGTCGTCCTCGCCCTCGCTGTCGTTCTCGCCCTCGCCGCCGTACTTCGCCCCTCGCTGTCGTCCTCGCCCTCGCCGTTGTCATCGTCCCGCCCGCCCGTACTCGCCCCTCGCTGTCGTTCTCGCCCTCGCCGCCGTACTCGCCCTCGCCGCCGTACTCGCTTCGCCGTCTCCTCGCCCTCGCTGTCGTCCTCGTCCCGCCGCCGTCCTCGCCTCGCTGTCGTTCTCGCCCTCGCCGCCGATACTTCGCCCTGCCGCCGTCGTCCTCGCCCTCGCTGTCGTCCTCGTCCCGCCGCCGTCCTCGCCCCTCGCCGTCGTCCTTGCCCTCGCTGTCGTCCTGGTCCACGCCGGTGTCTTGATCCTCACCGTCGTGGTCGTGGTCCTAGCCGTCGTCTAGCCGTCGTCCTCGCGGTCCCTCGCGGTCTCGCCCCTCGCCCCTCGCGGTCCTCGTCGTGGTCCTCGTCCGGCGTCTCGTCCAGCGTCCTCGTTGTCGCTGTCGCAGTCGTCCTCGTCCACGTCGGTGTGGCCGTCGCGGTCGTTCTCGTCCTCTGTCGCGTCGGGTTGGCTCTCGCCTGGCTCCGACCGACGAGGCGGTGGTGGTGGTGGAAGGAAAAGGGTTGGGGTCGGAATTAACAACGGACCGACGTGGCATCAACATGTCGCACGGCGTTGTTGTGTGTGTGACGTGCCGAGTAGTGCCGAGAATTTCGGCGGCACCGCTATGTATTTAACTAATTCTATTATTTTTCATAAGCCTTTGTGGCTCAGTTGGTTTATCCCGTTTGCGTTTGGCATTCTCCGATGCCCGAGTTCAATTCTCGTTAGTGTCTTTTTTTCTATACTAGTATAAATTATAATAAAAGGACATCCGTTGGACTTCCATTGGAATTCCGTTGGACTTGTCCGCTGGAATTCCAATGGTCATGTCCGGTGGGATTCCGATGGACTTCCATTGGACTTCTGTTGGTCCTGTCCGGTCATTTCCAGTGGACAGTCCGCCCGGACAGTCCGTTGGACTTGTAGTCCGGTCGGACTTTCACCGGAATCTCACCGGAATCTCACCGGAAAATTTCAGCAGTCCTAGACCAGAAAAATTCTCATTCTGAATATAGAAAGTCCAACGGAGTCCGACCGGAGTCCGACCAAAAAATGGGGGCTGTGTAAAGACCTCAAAGAAGGGGGTCTCGTAACGGCAAGAAGAACGAAAACAGACCGACGGGCGCCATGAAGAATACAAAGGGATCAGATGTCATTGTAGTCCCGACTAAAAATAAAAATAAAAAATTTTGATACGAAAAATGATACGTACCAGGAGAAGCTTCAACATCCAGGCTAGGACCAACGACCACCGTACTTGGAGAACTTGGTTTTTAACCCGCAGTCGCTCCAGCTCCATCGTTTTGCTCCAACTTGACCAATACTAGACCGTAGACGTACTCCCAGATTGTGAAGACTGTAAAGGGTAAGAAGAGAGCGGCGGCGATTGTAGTTATAGAACCACTCATCTTGAGATGTGAATAGCGCTCCCAGCGTCATGTTGTAGTGAAATCGGTAAACAGGGACGGCGTGGGGTAAACGGAAATGGTGAGAGGGGTGAATTGATGCAAGTAGCAAGTACGTTGAATAAGAAAAGAGAGCCTGGGTACGGATCAGCTTGTGGTCAATGTGCCAGATCGGTAATCGGTGAGTCAGATAGTCGATCGTCTAAAGTATCACTCAGTCCCTCTGCTCCTGCTTGTGCTGCCTAAGCTTGATGTTCAATGCTCAGCGCTCAGGATAATGGTATGCAGTAACTACTACCAACAGAGATTGGTGATGGACGTGCTGTTACTATCTCCAAAGCTGGAAGAGCTGCATGGGCATCTACGGTGAGGGTCCCGAGAGTAAAGAAATGGACAGGAGCCCCAGGACATCGAAATTGCAGGCCTCGGTCCTCATGTGTACCATCAGCGCGGGCCAGTTTCTCCTCTCTTACTTATGACAGGGTTCCGGGGCCGAAACTTCAAAATTGATACAATTTGCACAGCTTCCCTAGTACTCACGCCACCGCTTGTCTTTCCGGTTTGAATTATGTTACTTGACGATAGTTAAATGAAGGATGAGTAGGGATGTGGCAGTCTCAGCGCAGTTGAGCAGAAATTGTCTGTCATTACATAAGTGGCCAAAGGGGAGGATTGTTTAGGAGGCTGAGGTACTCTAGCCTATCACTACGGAAGACATGATAACCGGAGGTGTTAACCATCTCTTCCCACGGCATATGTTTTTGAGTTTGTGACTTGATGTATTGCATAGATACTTGGCTTGATGGCCATTGCTTTGCATGGCGTGAACGAGTCCTTTTTGTGGGACTGATTTGAACCATCCTTGCTTACTTATGCTTATACTTTTAGCATAAAAATTTATAATTACATATACTGAACAATTCATTATGCACAATACCAAAAATAGAGAAAAAGGAGCCATTTTACTATGTTAGGGCTGGATTTTTACCATCCTTCCTCACACTTTATGGCTTCAAAAAATTATAAGCTAGATAATGAATGATTTGCTGTGCACAACGCAAAAAAAACTGGAGAAAAGAGAGCTATTTTGTGATGTCAGAGCCTGATTTTGCACTTTTGGCACATTCATTACAATATTTTGGCCCTTACATTGAAAATAAAAATATAAAAATTCAGATTAATATTTATATGAGCTGTCTATATGAGAGTGCTAAAATTCAGATTTAATAAAGCTGCAGTTGTGAAGTTATAAATGAAAAGTGTCACTTTACAAACACTGGTGATAGCACAATCAAAATGCTGGATGACAAATCGAACAGAATTCAGAATTCATGTCATGTTATCAAAGCGATAGAAGGAGTTGAGCATCATTTGGCAAAAAATAACTCGGGAGAAGCCAGTTTTACAAGAGTAATAGAATTCAAGTTCATGTCACGTTATTGAAAATAGAACGGAAATACCGAGCAACAGAAATCACGCTCACGTCACGTTATTAAAGACAAAACAGGAAATATATTCGCACAAAGATAGATTCTTGACATTGCGCCCTCGCTGGGTCCCTGTAAAAGAACGAGTCTTTACTTACGTAAAGGACTCGTAACGACCTTTTTTATAGAATCGAAACGACGTGGCTATATTCGTCGTGATTACAACCTGCCATAGATCGCAGAGGGATATGAGGGAACTGCCTTGTGCATGCAGACCGCCCATCCAATATATGACTACCAGTGGAGCTTCCATACGCAGCTCCGAGATCTGGAAATAGCAGTCCGTTTCAGTCTATACATACTAGGTTTTTGACACCATAATATCCGCCCACTGCCCATTTGGCGACCATGATGTGGTGTTGAATGTCAAATCGAATACTACATAAAGAGCCGCCTAACATTCGCCTGCCAAACTATAGTCACCACTGTCTCTCCTGCATCACCTCACGTCGCAAAGAATGTCGATCCCCTCTGCAACAATGACAGGAGCATCATCGCCGCTAGAAATAACCCACGATGCTCTGGTAGAACAGAAGCAAGGACAAGCTATTTTGATTTGGACAGTCGGGCGTTAGTTTATGTTTGTGAACTTGAATGAACGGCCCACATTGACGTGCACTATCTTAGATTCTGCATCTTTGGCTGGGATATGATTCTTTGTTTGCCTCGGGAGTATTGGTTAATTTGGAGGAGACCCATGAATGCAGGTTACCTTTATCTACTTCTTTTGCAAGCGCTGACGAGTCCGTCTTGCCCTGCCCCGGCGTTTGTAGTTCTCAAGTGCACTGTATTTAGGTACTTAACATCATCCTATCATCCTAGGTAGATAAGAGGCTGATGATAACTCTTTACTTAAGCAAATCGTTGTTTTGGACTTGTGAAGTGGGTCTCAGCGCTGAAATGCACCGCTTACTACTAATCCACGGCTTACAAGTTTCGCTTTTGTTGTATGGCGTTTCTCCGGGGCGTGGACTCCGGCGACGAGGGCTTTTGTGTCCCCACATATTCCGGCCGGAGTCCGCCGGAGTCCGCTGCGAATCCGCTATTCCGCTGCGGAATGAAAGCAAAAATATGGCACAAGGCCCTGCTATTTTATTTAATATCAATTCCGGCGGAATGGCGGATTCCGCAGCGGAATTGAACGGAATCCGCTTACAAAACGGAATAGCCCGGAACGGAACCGAAAACGGAACCATAAACGGACTTAAAGTTTAATGTTATCGCTCGGCAATTCTCGGCAACTGGGAATAATGTCACGTGCGTGACTTTTGGTTGCCACGTCGGTCCGTTGGTTACTCCAACCACCCCACCTCTTCCTCCAACCACCACCACCCCGCTGCCGGCCGTCATGCGTTGCCCTCACCACCTCGCCGCTGTCGGTCGGAGCCAGGCACTCGCCAACCCGACCCGACATGCATCGCGGCACCACCGACCGATGACGGGTCCGTGTACGATGACGACGACTCCGGACACGCGTACACGGTACGACGACGATGACGACGGCTCCGCATACGACGACAACAACACCGGAACGAGGTGGAACGAGGGGAGGGGATGCGAGCAGGTAACGAGGGCGGCGTGAACGCGGCCGCGACACCAGGTAAGTCGCGAACCCCACCCACCGCCGCCACTAACCCTCCCCCTCTTTCTTTCTCATACAGACCGACACGCATGGCGGCCACGACGACGACACCGACGTACGGCACCCACGACGGCCACAAAGACGACAACGACGACACGCACGGCGGCCACGACGACGACACGTAGGACACGCAGGACGCGTACGGCGACACGACACGCACGGCGGCCACGACGACGACACCGAGTACGCCACCCACGTACGCCACCCACGACGGCCGCAAAGACGACAACGACGACACGCCCGGCGGCCACGACGACGACACGTAGGACGCGTACCACGACCGCAGGACGCGTACCGCGACACGTACGACACGCACGGCGGCCACGACGACGACACACACGACACCGAGTACGGCACCCACGGCCGCAAAGACGACGACGGCGACATGTACCACACCGAGTACGATGGCCACGACGGACACAACGGCCGCAGGAGACGGCAGCGTACGGCGGATGCGTACCACGCCCAGGACGACGACGGCATGTATGACCGATACCACCACCCGTCCGCCACCCTTTTTTTTAATTTTTTTTTCACTTTTTTCTTGTGTTCTCTCATTTTCTTTTACATCTATGTGTTTGTTTGTTCATTTAACCCAAGTATATACCCTCCCGCCCATCTTTTACTCTGTTATGTTTTTATTTTTATTTTATTTTGTTACAATGGACTTTACATGTAGATAATAATGTAGTATATAGTTATTAATATATTATATTGCACTCATGAATTTACACTAAGATTGATAGATTGAAATATTCTAGTTGGAATCCAATGATACAGGGTAGATTATATAAGCAGTGTACAGTAGGTGTATGATATAAGGATTATATAAGCAGTGTATAGTAGATGTATGATAGTAGTGGTAACTGTGTAAATCTATTTTTATATTCAGCCTAAAGGTGTGGGAAATTGTTTTTACTCAGCTTCAAGCCATGGGAATTCCACTTTATTACTGTATTGGCTATAAATAACTCTATTCCCCTTCATTCCCCATCATTCCCCTCCGTTCCCTCTCCAATTCCTTCATTCCCTCTTCAATCCCCTCTATTCCCTCTATTCCCTCTATTCCCTTCACTCCCTTTCTCAATCCCTCCAGTCCTAGGGAATATGTGGGGAGTGAGAAGTACTGCCGGCGACATGCAAGGGTGAGTAGTAGTACTTTATCGGCTCCCGGGTACCCGACTCGCATCGTACTGAAGCTGACACCCGTTTATCAAACTAAAATCGTAATAGAATTATTCTACTTCCAACCTGTTGGGGTTTGATATCCACCATCATCTCCCAGACGATTTTAGGAGGACGTGTTTACGCAGTATGTATCATTCATTCTTTTTTTAAAAAATCTCCTTCAAGGAGAAGAGCAGTATTGATATGTGTTAGCAGATCTTCTCGCAACATAAAGCAGTTGGGTTGTCTTTGCTGGCGCTTTTGATGGCAGAAGTTGTTATTTGTGGGATAGCAGTCAGTAAGATCTATCCACCTCCGCTTGTTTCATCGCCTGCGAGCTCCCAACCCGAACCACCGTGTGGTGTGCTCATGGGTCCATTTGGCTGGCTCATCACGATTTGGGTGAGTGAATTCCCTCCGGGACCATCGAATTCAACACATAGTGAACTTCTGGAAAGATACTGCCTTTGCTCTTTGACACGGTGACCCTCCTGTAAGACTCTTCACTTGTGAGGCGATCGGCGGTGGCACTAATTAGAATGTTTGCATTTGTAGCTTGACGGCGTGGAGGGCGTACGGATTGTGGAAGACGTAGACGAAAGCCGGCACCCATGGCTTATTCGACATCATCTGGCGCGATGGCCTATTATTTTTTTCTTCATTTTCTCCATGAATACAGTCAACGTCGTGGTGTTTCTCACCACGCCGAGGGCGCTACACACTGTGAATCTACCGTAAGTCACCTCCTTCCTCGTCATTGAGAAGTTGAAGCCCCCTCCAACACAGCATGATTCAATACCAATACTGAAAACACGATCAAATGTTATGTGTTTATTATCAGGGCTACTCTTATTCTGCAAGTCGTGTTGTCGTGCCGGATGGTGCTTAATCTCAGAGAAGCACATACACGTTCGAGTTCGAGTTCCAGGTTCCAGCCAAACTCGTCCGCCCAAATGGAGTGATACTAGCAACATCAAACTACGCTCCATTGCACTGGCATCGCGGGGACTTCGACTTCCTCCGGAGAGAAGCAAATTGAGGTGTACAGATTCCGACATGAAGCCCCATCAAGCCCAACGAAGTATTCATCACCTGATAAAAACAGCAACCCACTCCAAGAGACAGATACGTAGAGCGCAGCATGATATGATGAGATGTATGTAAACAGCCACCGCGTCGAACAATAGGGTGCACATAGCACATTTACTGTAGATTTGTGAAAGGCTGCCGTGCTTGGCAAGCCTCACTAACAGGACCGGAAAGACAGGACAAAAGTATCTTTGTTGGGACTGTCAGAGATGCAGAGCCAACGAAGGATCGGATAAGAAAAATGTGTTGTTGCGATCATGTGATCGCGAGTAGCGGGATTGCGTGCTATCTACAGAAAGGTGTGATGTGAGACGGCGTAGGCGCTCTCCCTTGTAGTAAGTCTGGGGGCGGAAGCGTGGGCTTACACTCCTGCCCCTCTGAAAAAAACCCGGTAAACAGAACTGAAAAATGGAGAAAAAAACAAAATGTCTGCAGTGTCCTAGGGTGGCGGTTTGATCCCATGTGCACGTTCCCAGTCGTCCAGGGCAACATTGTCCTCGAGTTCTGAGCCTGGCAGCCATTCGTCATGTTCCTTCCCATACCCTACATATTGGACCTTGAACTGGCGGCCGCGGCCCCAGTGTCGCTCATCGACAATTTTGTCAACCATTACCTCTTCCACACTGCCTTCTGTGACTACTACAGCTAGATATGTACCATTGTAACATATGATATGATAGAAAGTACAGTTACAGTGTAGCATTTCATATGGGTTCAGTGGTCTCTCTGAACCAGTGAATGTTTCCCTTCCATTTTGGGCAGCCTACACTGTACCATATGATATGGTACAGTAAATCTGCCCAATGGCTCATACCCAGGCATTTTTCAGGCTGTCTGGCATACATTATGTGGCTCCGGGGTGTCTACAGGAATCTGGTAAAGCCTTAATTTTGCAATGAATTGACAAGCATTGGTGCACACACCATAATAATTTATGAGTGAGCAACCGGAAAAGAACCAGACTGTAAATGCAATTTAAACAAGCCCAGAATCATGCAAATCGGACAGGATTTGAGGGAGATATAATGGTTGTAATGACCCAGTTTTGTGTATTTGGCCCCAGGGCAGGGCGGAAATGAGTGCCGCCTCGGTCCCGGTCCCGGTCCCGGGTTTAAAATACATGAAAAATTGGGACAAAATTCCAATCAAAACGAGCCTAGAAACAGCCAAAACGGACACAATTTGAGTGATATATGTGGGTTGTAAATTTCCAATTTTGTGTATTTGGCCCCGGGGCAGGGCGGAAATGAGTGCCGCCCCGGTCCCGGTCCCGGGTTTAAAACGCATGAAAAATTGGGACAAAATTACAATAAAAACGAGCCTAGAAACAGCCAAAACGGACACAATTTGAGTGATATATGTGGGTTGTAAATTTCCAATTTTTTGCTGTATTTAGCCTTGGACCGGAACTGGAACTGGAACCAGGACCAGGACTGGGACCGGGGACACAGGCTACTGCATAGCACAAAAATAGGCACGGAAATCTGATTCAAACAAACCTATAATCATTAAAAACAGATAAGATTTGAGGAGTATACATAGGCTGCAACATTGTACTGGACACAGGGATGTAAATAAAATTTGGCACAAGTAATGTAGCACAACATAGGCTCTATCATTGAAAAATGCTGAGACCAAGCCCAGCAATTTTTGAAATGGGTCGGAAATATGTCTGGAAACATGAATTATTGTTGAAAAAAGTGAATGCCAGGCCCGGGAATTTTTGCAATGGGGCGGGAATATGTCCGGAATAGTCCCGGACAATGTAAACCTGGTCGGAAACATGAATTATTATTGAAAATAGTGCATGCTGAGCCCGGGATTTTTGCAATGGAGTGGGAATATGTCCGGAATAGTGCCAGACATTGTAAACCGGGTCAGAAACATGAATTATTATTGAGAATGGTGCATGCCAGGCCCAAGAATGTTTGCAATGAGGCAGGAATATGTCCGGAAACATAAGTTATCATTGAGAATAGTGCATGCTGGTCCTGTGAATTTTTGCAATGGGGCAGGAAGATGTCTGAACAAGTGCTGGACATGGTAAATGGGGTCGGAAACATGAATTCTTATTGAGAATAGTGCATACTGTGCCCGGAAATTTCTAAAATAGGGCAGAAATATGTCTGGAAACATGTATTATCATTGACAAAGTGCATGCTGGGCCCAGGAATTTTGTAATGGGGTGTGAATATGTCCAGAAAAGTGCCAGACATTGTAAACCGGGTCAGAAACATGAATTATCATTGAGAATAGTGCATGCTGAGCCCAGGATTTTTTGCAATGGGGGGAATATGTCCAGAAACATGTATTATCATTGACAAAGTGCGGACCAGTTTTTTAAATGGGCTGGATATATGCCTGGACATATGCTGGACATGGTAAACTACATCAGAAACATGAATTATCATTGAAAAATGCATACCACACTTGGCAATATGTCCGGATATTTATTGGGTATAGCAAACTGCGTCAGAAATGTGTATTATTATTGAAAACATTGCAGGCCATGTCTGGGAATTTTTGAAATGGGCTGGAAATATGTCTGAACAGATGACAAACATGGAATTATGAGTTGAGTAGTCATGGAAATGTACAAAATGGTTTGTAAAATACCCCAGAAACATGGATTATCATTGACAAAGACTCATACTGAGTGTGGCAAGAGGTTAAATAGCCTGTAAACATGTCTGATCAGGTCAATATGGACCAAGCCTTGAAACATGTATAATTGTCTGTAAACTATTCCAGACATACAGATTATGATTCTAAAAAGCAAAATGGGGTGGAAGTTCTTGTGCAATTCATTGTAGTATCTGACTGCTATTGCAATTAGTATCAATAACTCATTTTATCTGTGTTAATTAACCTAGCTGTAGACATATTGGTCATTTCAGTTCAAGCTGCAAGCTGCAGCTGCTTTTACTTTTTCCCTGGTTATTCCACTCTTTGTATAATTTATTCACAAGTTACAAATGGCAGTAACAATCAGACTGCGACTTGCTTGTTTCTCAATCTTCTCTGTAACTTTTATGATCAGCATCAGTTTTTGTTTTGAATGAAACCACACTCTTGTTTTCATTAAATACCAGTATCCAACCAGCAATAATTTTATCAAGTATGCATCCATGTCAATCTGCTTAATAATGTTAACAATCAGTGGAAATGTCTGTCAGTTATTTTTAGTGCTTGATATGAGTTTTAGAATCCATGCAATGGGAAGGCATGCATAACAACTAACAAGCAGCACTGCCCATGCTTTCTCCTCCACGTATGCACATTCACCACCCATACTTATGGTTCATTCACACAACTCATTTCACTAACTGACACCTTGCCTGGGGAAAGTATAGAAGGAGAAAAATAAAGGGCAATAGAATAGTATGCACTTGCTAACCAAATTGACACTCTCATGTGCACCTACAACCTGTACCCTTTCAAGCCCTGGCCAGGTGTAGAGACTGTGATAAGACAGAGTACAGGGCAGAGCAGTTGAAAGGGGAATGAGTGTACAAAAAGATCATTGGACTGTGTTCTACATTTCAGCACATGAGCTGAGTCTTTTCATTGATTATACGTATACCAGAACATGATTGCGGAATATTTTCCATGTTTCTGAACCCAGTTAAAGCAGTTTTGCACCAATTATACATGTTTTAAGGCTGAGTTTATATCAACTTGATCAGACATGTTTACAGGCTATTTAACCTCTTGCCACACCCAGTATGAGTCTTTGTGAATGATAATCCAAGTTTCTGAGGTATTTTACAAACCATTTTGTACATTTCCGTGCCTACTCAACTCGTAATTTCATGTTTGGCATCTGTCAAGACATATTTCCAGCTCATTTAGAAGATTCCCAGACATGGTCTGAATTGTTTTCAATAATAATACACATTTCTGACCCAATTCGGCATGTCTAGCACTTTTCTGGACATATTCCTGCCCCATTTCAAAAATTCCTAGGCCTAGTCTGCACTTTGTCAATGATAATACATGTTTCCAGACATATTTCTGCCCTATTTTAGAAATTTCCGGGCACAGTATGCACTATTCTCAATAAGAATTCATGTTTCCGACCCCATTTACCATGTCCAGCACTTGTTCAGACATCTTCCTGCCCCATTGCAAAAATTCACAGGACCAGCATGCACTATTCTCAATGATAACTTATGTTTCCGGACATATTCCTGCCTCATTGCAAACATTCTTGGGCCTGGCATGCACCATTCTCAATAATAATTCATGTTTCTGACCCGGTTTACAATGTCTGGCACTATTCCGGACATATTCCCACTCCATTGCAAAAATCCCGGGCTCAGCATGCACTATTTTCAATAATAATTCATGTTTCCGACCAGGTTTACATTGTCCGGGACTATTCCGGACATATTCCCGCCCCATTGCAAAAATTCCCGGGCCTGGCATTCACTTTTTCAACAATAATTCATGTTTCCAGACATATTTCCGACCCATTTCAAAAATTGCTGGGCTTGGTCTCAGCATTTTTCAATGATAGAGCCTATGTTGTGCTACATTACTTGTGCCAAATTTTATTTACATCCCTGTGTCCAGTACAATGTTGCAGCCTATGTATACTCCTCAAATCTTATCTGTTTTTAATGATTATAGGTTTGTTTGAATCAGATTTCCGTGCCTATTTTTGTGCTATGCAGTAGCCTGTGTCCCCGGTCCCAGTCCTGGTCCTGGTTCCAGTTCCAGTTCCGGTCCAAGGCTAAATACAGCAAAAAATTGGAAATTTACAACCCACATATATCACTCAAATTGTGTCCGTTTTGGCTGTTTCTAGGCTCGTTTTTATTGTAATTTTGTCCCAATTTTTTCATGCGTTTTAAACCCGGGACCGGGACCGGGGCGGCACTCATTTCCGCCCTGCCCCGGGGCCAAATACACAAAATTGGAAATTTACAACCCACATATATCACTCAAATTGTGTCCGTTTTGGCTGTTTCTAGGCTCGTTTTGATTGGAATTTTGTCCCAATTTTTTCATGTATTTTAAACCCGGGACCGGGACCGGGACCGAGGCGGCACTCATTTCCGCCCTGCCCTGGGGCCAAATACACAAAACTGGGTCATTACAACCATTATATCTCCCTCAAATCCTGTCCGATTTGCATGATTCTGGGCTTGTTTAAATTGCATTTACAGTCTGGTTCTTTCCGGTTGCTCACTCATAAATTATTATGGTGTGTGCACCAATGCTTGTCAATTCATTGCAAAATTAAGGCTTTACCAGATTCCTGTAGACACCCCGGAGCCACATAATGTATGCCAGACAGCCTGAAAAAATGCCTGGTATGAGCCATTGGGCAGATTTACTGTACCATATCATATGGTACAGTGTAGGCTGCCCAAAATGGAAGGGAAACATTCACTGGTTCAGAGAGACCACTGAACCCATATGAAATGCTACACTGTAACTGTACTTTCTATCATATCATATGTTACAGTGTAACATTGGTATGTGACTACTATGCCCAGATTAGGAAGAGCACGTTCCGGAAAGTAGTTGGGGTCATTTGCTCTGAAAGGCTTGAGAAGGCTGGCATGGAATCCAGGGAACGTCTTCTTGTCATTGGGGAGGTGAAGCATATATTCTGATTTCTTTGGGTTGGCCTTGACAATTGTATAGGGGCTGTCCCAGCATGGCATGAATTTCGCAACTTGTTTTGTGCCCTTGTGTTTGTAGCTGCATCATCGGTTGGCCGTGGAGAGCATCATGAGGCCACCTGCTTCATATATCATCTCCTTGCTGTGGCGTTCATTAGCATGGTAGGCCTGGTGAATCTGTGTACTTTGCAGTGTCCCCCATATTCCATTGGACTCCAACGGACTTTCACCGGACCCAGCCAATTCCAATGGACAGTCCATTGGACATCCAATGGATTCCATTGGACTTGACAAAATTCTGCTACCAGTCCAGTCACAGTCTGGCCAAATTCCGGTCAAAGTCCAGTTGGGTCACTTCAAGACAGAAAACAGGTGGACTGGCTGGACTGTCCAGTCCATTGGACTTCTGTTGTACTTCTAGTGGACTTCCACCGGACTCTCAGCACTTAATTAGACCAGATCCAAGAGTGCTCTGTCCAGTGGAGTCCAGTGGATGTCCAGTGGATGTCCAGTGGACTGTCATTGGTTTAATTGCAGACTTGGGAGGGGAGTTAGGGACAGTAGCAGTGTTCTTGGAAGCTTTGGGAGCCATATTAAGGAAGCTAGGTCACTAGGATAATACTTCAATCTTATCTTTAATTCATGTAACAATGCAATATAATATATTGAAAACTATATACTACATTATTATCTACATGCAAAAAGAAGTAAAAATATATATAAAAAAAGAAAGAAAAGACTAAGAAAGGGGAGCAGGAGGGTACATTGGTGGTGTTGTGGTCATTGGCCATGTTGTTGTCTGTATGTGGTCCCTGGCGAGGTATGTGTCAGTGTCGTGGTCGGTTGTGCCCACTTTCCATATGTGTCGGCGTTGTTGTCGGCTGTACGCGTTGTGGTACGTGTCATGGTATGTGTGCGTACCCGTCATTCACATTGTCTGTATGGTCGCAGCATGTGGTCATCCTCACCTTCTCCCTCGTCATCCTTGTGGTCCACATCGCCCTTGTCCTGCCCATCCTGCTTGCCCTTGCTCTTGCTCTTGCCATCCAAGTTCATTCCAGCTTATTTCATTCAATAAGACTTTGTGAATTTCACTAAGTCCAACTTTAAATTCACATGGAATGGAATCCAATTGGATTCCAACTGGAATACTTTAATCTTAGCTTAAATTTATGTGACAGTGTAATATAATATATTAAAAACTATTTGCTACATGATTATATACAGGTAAAAATAAAATAAAAACATAGTAAAAAGAAACAAAAAAAGAAAAAAAAGAAGGAAAGAACGGAAAAAGGGGTGGAGGGTACATTGGTGGTGTCGTCGTCTGTGTTATCAATGTCATGGTCAGCAATACCCATCATTGTATGCATCGGTGTTGCCATTGGGTGTTGTTGTTGGCCGTACCCGCCATGGTATGTGTCGGTGTTGTTGTCAGTGTCATTGTTGGTGTCATCTGTACGTTGAGATGTTTAGTGCAGAGTGACTTTGTAATTGCCCAATACACAACACCCAATCAAATATTTATATTGATCAGTTCAATCTGGGAGGGTAAGTTCGTAAGGCTTATTACAATAACTAGTTTAGCAGAGTACAAACTTAGACGACTGCTCTGGGGTGATCACTGGTAGCTAGAGAACACTTTTACAGGCTATTACACACAAGGCACTTGAATAGTGAGGGCGATCTCTCTATATGAGGGCGATCACCACTATCAGGGGGGATCGCTTTTGGGGGCAAGTGTACACGGGACACTTAACAGTTCTCTTTATAAAACCCAAACTCAAACTTTATCAAACACTATAAGCAATCACCGATATTAACACATAGTAGATCCTTAGTTCCTATAAGCAACTGGGCACACTAGTCCATGGTCCTTAGTTTACTATAGACAACGTCCTGAAACAGTCAGATTTCTCTGACAGTCGTCCCTAGTTACTATGAGCAATCACTAGCCTTTATAGGGTTCCCACCTGTACTTAATAATCCCCAGGGCAGTCTTACTATAGGCAACATCCTGAACAGTCGGAGTTCTCTGACAGTCGTCCCTAGTTACTATGAGCAATTGCTAGCTGTATAGGGTTCCAACCTGTACTTAACAATCCCCAGGGCAGTCCACGGATGACTTATAAAGCCTGCTTATCAAGTCTAATAGACCTGACATTGAATATCACAATGGCGACGCTCACAAAACCAGGTAGCGCCTAATTGCTTAAGGTGAACTGCAGTGTTCGATCTCTTATCACACAAATCACTAGTCCTCAAGTGTTAACACTAGAATTCTTATTCAGAGTAAATTCTGATATCAAATCTGGGGTGTAAATTACTTGGTTCCTATTCTAAGATACAGGACTGTTTTTATAGACTAAATAGATACTTTGGCTTGTGATAATTGAAAGAGACTAAGAGAAAAGGAAGGAAATGGACCGCGTGCTGTCTAGCCTTTGCTGCACCAATTATAATAGTGGAAAGTACTAGTTTGCCTGGGCTATGGCGCTTATTTGAAGATAACATTGTTGTCCATGTGGCAGTGCCTTCTTGGGTAGCAATCACCCGACTTATTTTATCAGATGACTCGCAGCTAATGCATGTCGGGACTAGATTGCTTAGGGGTGTATTTCCTAGGAAACCCTACCAAGGTTCCCAAGCACAGTTGCTATTGGTTTAGGACTTCCTGGAGCAGCAGGTGCCCTTATCATGAGGCAAGTTACCTCTAGTATTGTGTGGCAATCGCTGGCTGGGTGATCGCTCACTCACGTTGGCTGCATTGCAAATTACAAGTTTTTATACTCGGATCTAGTCGACCACCATATGCTGAGTTGTACACAAGATTTCAATTGCCAATACATTCGGTCCGTGGGGCGATCACCTGTGTGGTGCAGTGATGCCTGATCCCCGAGCGGTTGATCACCTAATTTAGTGAACAGCCTTTGTAAGGCCTGGACACGGTGATCACTTTTGCTAATTAATAAGGTTTCCATCACTTGGCGATCGCTTGGTAAGACACTGATGGGTGTTACCCCTGTAAGAGCCAAGGTTATTTCTTAAGAGTTTCTTCTTTGCATGGGACTAATAGCATGATCAATGGAACAGGCAATTGCCTCGGGTGCTCAGTTAGGGTTGCTTTGATAGCTGTGTAGGAAACTAAAGGTAGTCTTTGATTCGTAGCACTGATTAATAGGCCACACTACACCTTAGTTAGTTTGTAAGGTCTATTACTCTTGTTGGCTCACTAGGAAGTAAAGCCTCAAAGCCTAATAGTCTGGCGTTTCTCCTACCCTTTACTAGTATAATGTACTAGTTTATTACAGATAACAATCGCAAAAATAAGGGCCTCTGTATCTCACTATGAATTGTAAGCTCAGAATGGTTTACACCCTTTCACCGGGTAAGGATCACACGGCGGCTGATGGCCTGTCTTGAAGAACTGAGTCGCCACTGGACCCTTTTGATGCTGACAACTCTGAAGACTGGATAGATGGTGCAAACTGCTTTGCTATGGAATGCCTAAATGTTGGTGCCGTCCCAGAAATAGGCAGAGATACAGTACCTGGAATAGCAATCCCACATTCAGACCGTGCGCCGGGCACAGGACGCAAAATTATTACAAGTTACAATCTTCCTCGACACTGCAGTGCAGCCAAACAACCAATCAATGGAGCAAGTAAACAAGTTTGTACATTATGCAACCACGTTTTTGTCCAGAAAGGGAAATTATGGTGTAAAGATCCGCGCTTCAAGCACAAGATCGTCGTGCCAGAAGCCCAGAGATTGGGTCTAATTAAACAAGCTCATGACCAAATTGGGCACAAAGGGATATTTACAGTACAAGACATGCTTCTGGAGCACTTCTGGTGGCCCGCACTGGATCAGGACGTCAAATGGTACGTGCAGACGTGTCACATTTGCCAGACATGACAGAAACTCCGCATCTGAATTCCACCTGTAGTAGCAGTGCCTGCAGGCTTATTTCAAAAACTATACATTGATACTGTGTTCATGCCAAAAGTCGCAAACAGCGCTCAATACTTAACGCACACACGATGCTCACTTTCTGCATACCCCGAATGGAAGCCATTGATTAAAGAAACTGCGGAAGCCCTGATCGCGTTCTTCTGGGAGCTAATTTGTCGGTATGGCCCTTTCAAAGAACTGGTAACCAATAACAGCCCTGCTTACATACATCCAGTCGGTGTCCATGCTGTGTGAAAAATATCATATGAAGCATATCAGAATTTCGCCATACAATTTGAAGGCCCAGGGTGTCATAGAATGGCGACATTTTGATGTGTGAGAAGCAATCTTAAAGGCAACTGGCGGTGATATGTCCAAATGGCCAGAAGCCGCTGCAGAAGCTACATATATAGCACCTGAGTTGGACCATCCTGTCTCCACAGAAGAATTAATTACTGCACAAGCTAAAATGTTACAGAAACACCCTGAAGACCTAGAACATGTTAAAAATATGGTACTCAATGCCCACCTGTCTTCAGTTGAAAACTACAAAAAAATCTATAAAAGCTCGTTCCGAAACTTCGACTTCAAGTCAGGTGCATTAGTGCTGGTGTGCAGCTCCAAGTATGATAAGGCCGTGGGCAGCAAAATGATGCCCTGGTATATTGGCCCAATGATAGTATTGCGCTGTACGAAAGGCGGATCCTATCAGCTTGCTGAGCTTGACAGCGCCATTTCTAAACTGTGCTTTGCAGCGTTTTGCTTAATTCCCGACTGGCCACGAGACTGGAAGGAAGTGCAGCTTACTCGTATGGAGGATGATGCAGTCCCGCTGCACATCTCTGAATTAATGGATACTGATAGCAAGGATGAACCACCAAGGTTCTCAGTCCTTCTCTCATACTGTTTCACAGTGTTAGAACAAAAGGAGTCTGGAGCACTTGAAATTTTTAATCTCTTCAAGAAAAGCAAAAACAGAATGTTCAGAACACACAAAACAAGAACATATCAGCTCTCTTATAAAAAAAAACAGTGCAGTGCATTTAAAAGGCTGCATGGCACCAAAATTAATTGGATAAAACTATAAAATCAACAAAATACAAGAAACTGGCAGATTGAAGACGATACTAGTCGGTTTGCATGGATGTGGTTGGAGACTTGGGAAATGTCAGAATGACCAAACATCACCCAGAGTAGCTCCTGCTTCTTGGCCCACTTCAAAACATTCACCTCATGCCACCATGTGTACCCTTCCTCCAGAAGTGCCTGGGATGACATGGTTCGAGCAACCATGTGGACCAGATCGCTGTGCTGGTCCTAGCCCTGTTGCATGTGAATCACCTTGGCCAGTACATCAAGATGAAATGGGACATCGTGATCTGAAATAAATTTGTGAAGGCCAAATGGTTCAAGGGCAGAAAGTGTCTTGTCCATCTCATGCTTGAAAAGAAATCATAGTCTGTCAATAGCAATTGAAACACAAAAAATTATTCACACACAATGGTCTGGACATAATGTTCAAAATGGCCAGGATATCTGTCACTCTGGTCCAGCTCTACAACAATATCCCTGGCATCGGCAAGGAATGTGGTGCACAGTTGATGCCATCACTGAATAATGGCAAAGGTGGTGGTGCGATATTGATGAAGGGTAATGTTGAGGAAAATACAGAGAAAGCAGGTGAAGTGCCAATCAAACTTTCACTGGAAGGTGCAAACTCAGACATGGCAGTATAATGTACCAGGAATTGACTCAGAAGTCAATTTTTTGTACTCCCTGGGTGGTGTGGAGTAATATGACATCCTGAAACCAAGGGTATGTCAATCCGAGCACAGCCGTGTCTAGAAACATGAATAAGCAAGCCGACACCATAAAACGGTGTATTACTAAAAGAAAAATACCAAAATATCAGTAAAGCGAAGCAGATTAATATTAAAGTACACAGAATATAATTAAGTGCCGTCACTTTATCATTAAAAGAAAATCTACATAAACAGAAATAATATAAACAGTAGTATACAATAGTAGAGAAAGTATATAAACCGTAGGATAATAGCTCCAGGACTCCCAGTGAAAATTAGCATCTAGTTGAACAGTCTTCCTGTATGAAGAAACATTATCAATAGCTCAATAACTATCTGATTAGTTGTTTATTACTCGCATTCTCATTGTGTTCATTTGCATTAAAACATAGTTGTATTGCTATATAATTAGCTATACAACTATTGAAGTACATATTGCATTCTACAACCCCATAGGCGACTAATGGAGTTAGCCGCTGTTGTGAGACAAAGTCTCAAACCCAAACCGCTGAAAGGGTGTAAACCATTCTGAGCTTACAATTCATAGTGAGATACAGAGGCCCTTATTTTTGCGATTGTTATCTGTAATAAACTAGTACATTATACTAGTGAAGGGTAGGAGATATGCCAGACTATTAGGCTTTGAGGCTTTACTTCCTAGTGAGCCAACAAGAGTAATAGACCTTACAAACTAACTAAGGTGTAGTGTGGCCTATTAATCAGTGCTACGAATCAAAGACTACCTTTAGTTTCCTACACAGCTATCAAAGCAACCCTAACCGAGCGTCCGGGCGATCGCCCGCTCCATTGATCATACTATTAGTCCCATGCAAAGAAGAAACCCTTAAGAAATGACCTTGGCTCTTACAAGGGGTAACACCCACCAGTGTCTTACAAGCGATCGCCAAGTGATGAAAACCTTATTAATTAGCAAAGCGATCACTGTGTCCAGGCCTCACAAAGGCTGTTCACTCAATTAGGCGATCAACCGCTCGGGGATCAGGCATCACTGCACCACACAGGTGATCGCCCCACGGACCGAATGTATTGGCAATTGAAATCTTGTGTACAACTCAGCATATGGCGGTCTACTAGATCCGACTATAAAAACTTGTAATTTGCAATACAGCTAACGTGAGTGAGCGATCGCCCAGCCAGCGATCGCCACACAATACTAGAGGTAACTTGCCTCATGATAAGGGCACCTGCTGCTCCAGGAAGTCCTAAACCAATAGCAACTGTGCTGGGAACCTTGGGAGGGTTTCCTAGGAAATACACCCCTAAGCAATCTAGTCCCGACATGCCTTAGCCGAGCCATCTGATAAAATAAGTCGGGTGATCGCTACCCAAGAAGGCACTGCCGCATGGACAACCATGTTATCTTCAAATAGCGCCATAGCCCAGGCAAACTAGTACTTTCCACTATTATAATTGGTGCAGCAAAGGCTAGACAGCACGCGGTCCATTTCCTTCCTTTTCTCTTAGTCTCTTTCAATTATCACAAGCCAAAGTATCTATTTAGTCTATAAAAACAGTCCTGTATCTTAGAATAGGAACCAAGTAATTTACACCCCAGATTTGATATCAGAATTTACTCTGAATAAGAATTCTAGTGTTAACACTTCGAGGACTAGTGATTTGTGTGATAAGAGATCGAACACTGCAGTTCACCTTAAGCAATTAGGCGCTACCTGGTTTTGTGAGCGATCGCCATTGTGATATTCAATGTCAGGTCTATTAGACTTGATAAGCAGGCTTTTATAAGTCATCCGTGGACTGCCCTGGGGATTGTTAAGTACAGATTGGAACCCTATACGACTAGCGATTGCTCATAGTAACTAGGGACGACTGTCAGAGAACTCCGACTGTTCAGGACGTTGCCTATAGTAAGACTGCCCTGGGGATTATTAAGTATGGGTGGGAACCCTATAAAGGCTAGTGATTGCTCATAGTAACTAGGGACGACTGTCAGAGAAATCTGACTGTTTTCAGGACGTTGCCTATAGTAAACTAAGGACTGTGGACTAGTGTGCCCAGTTGCTTATAGGAACCAAGGATCTACTACGTGTTAATACGGGTGATCGCTTATAGTGTTTGACAAAGTTTGAGTTTGGGTTTTATAAAGAGAAACTGTTAAGTGTCCTTGTGTACACTCGCCTAAAAGCGATCCCCCTGATATTGGTGATCGCCTCATATAAGAGAGATCACCCTTACTATTCAAGTGCCTTGTGTGTGCTAGCCTGTAAAAATGTTCTCTAGCTACTAGTGATCACCCCAGAGCGATCGTCTAAAGTCTGTACTCTGCTAAACTAGTTATTGTAATAAGCCTTACGAGCTTACCCTCCCAGATCGAACTGATCAATATAAATATTTGATTGGGTGTTGTGTATTTGGGCAATTACAAAGTCACCCCGCACTAAACATCTCACCGCTATTTGTCATCACAGTTTCTCTTATTTACTTCTATTTTCATCTCATGATTATCTTTTATCTTTTATCTTATCTTTTATCTTATCTTTTATCTTTTATCTTATCTTTTATCTTTTATCTTATCTTTCATCTTTCATCTTATCTTTCATCTTTTATCTTATCTTTTATCTTATCTTTTATCTTATCTTTTATCTTATCTTTTATCTTATCTTTTATCTTTCCGATATCTTGATTATTCCGGAAGCTTCCATCACTACTCTTTTCCATTACTCATCATGATCTTGTTTATTACTCATCATGATCTTTATTACTCATCTTTACTCATCATTACTTTCTTCATTACTCATCATTACTTTCTTCATTACTCATCATGATCCTTCTTATTTTTCATCAGAATCTTACTTAGTAAGTCACCTCTAGAGTAGTATAAGTACTGCATGTTTTGTAGATAGATCCCCAGCTTCAATCTCTTAGAATTTCCACTATCATTGGTGTGAACCTTCAGATCATTGATTTCTCATAAGTCTGTTCTCTGCTCTTTCCTCATCCTCTGCTCTTACTCTCTTGCTTGTCTTTGTTGGTGGCCTTGTTGCACTGATTTTAGTGTTGCCCTGACAGCTGCAGCCTCCCAATCTGGAAGGTCAAAAGCTGTTCAGTAGATTACAGGCATCCACCGGCTACTGTGACACAACTAGCCGGTGTTACACTTCAATGGTAATTCTCACTTTTCACATTGATTTTTGCACCTATCTACACAAATTCTTTTGTATATTGTAGCTACTACTCAGGTCTATAAATTTGTAGTAAAATTTTATTTTATTTCATGCTGAGTACAGGTGTATTTTCGGTCGAAACAGTAATATAACATGTTAAATTATAGTAAGTTGAAATTTATTTGAGATCTTCTACAATTTGGGCCCCACATAGATGTAAAATTTTGGTCTAGTAATATATCTAATATGCATATCAACATCCTGTAGCAATTTGAGGGCCCTAGCATGTGAGCGAGCATCAGTGCAGGTCTTTAAAAAATTGTGAGAATTTCAAAAATAGAGGCTGCTGCAAGGTTGCCTTGAGGCACATTTTGTGTCGACAGAATGGCATCTGGTGCTCTTCAAATCTCACCTCCACCTCATACTCTCATTCTCTACTCAATCTGATGCCTGGCCGAGCAAAATCACTACTTGAAAAATCCAGAAAATATAAGCAAAAACATGATCAGCTGATGGCTCAAGCTGTCAAAGCATATCAAGCTGAGCAGAAGAAGCCAAAGAATGTGCGGATGGGGCTGCGTAAAATATGCATGCTTTTTGAAGGCATGCATATTCAAGAAAACCAATGGCGAGCAGATTAAACTTTGCCATATGACGGCTGAAATGTTTAGTAGAAGGTGGAAGTACTTGTGAACAGGCTAATGCAGACCATGCTTGGCTTACACCAGGAGAGGAGAAGATTGTTGTTGAGTTTCTTAATGAGGTTGCAAGCTGTGGATTCCCATATGATCATATGCGCACCAGGGAACTAGTGGACCAAATTGCCAGTGCCCGACTAGGAGATGCATTTCCTGTAACAGGTGTTGGTATTAACTGGATCTACCGATTCAAGGTCAGGAATGGGGATGATATCAAGATGTCCCGATCACGACCTTTGGAAGATAAAAGAGGCCGTGCAGCCAACCCTGCCAATAACACTCTTTGGTTTGAGACCATTCTTCTGGGCACAATCACAAAATATTCAATCAAGCCTATCAATATGTATGCATCTGATGAGATTGGATTTCAGGGACAAGGTCAAGGAGAGCGGGAGTTTTTTTTGGCCCTCGTACCAAAGGAGACCCATACCAGCAGCGTGCAGGAACATGGGAGAATATCACTGGTATTGTGACTATCTGTGCAGATGGGACAACCATTCGTCCAGCTGTGATATTCAAGGGCAATGCATACAATGTCAGATGGGGAGATAATAATCCTCTCAAGGCGTCATATGAATTTCGCTTTTTTTTTGATCAAGAAATACTGATTATTCAAATTTTCCCTTTTAGATTAGGATATCAGAAGAAGGGCTGGACCGATGGAGAGATTGGCATTGAGTGGATCAAGCATTTTGATCAAATGACACACACAAAGGCCAAAAATGAGCACCGGTTACTGATTGTGGATGGCCATAATTCCCACTACACTGTTCCCCTTCTTCAATATGCCCGCGAGCACCAGATTGTTATCATCTGCTATCCTGCACATGGAACACACATTTATCAAGGTCTTGATGTTGTGATTTTCTCACCTTTGAAAAATATCTTTCACAGGAGCGAGATAACTGGTTCCAAAGCACTGGTCAACCCATGGACAAAAACAATTTTTTGCAGATTTTTTGAAGGCCTATGTCGCTGCTCTGACACCTGAAAATATCAAAATGGCTTTTAAAAAGACTGGAATCCATCCATATGACCCATCTGTCATTACAGAAAGCATGCTTGCTCCAAGCAAAGACACATCCTATGAGGTTCACCTCCCAGTGCCCATGAAATAGGCCTCAGAACCTGTCCAAGCCCTTGCCAAGGCACTCCGTGATTTACAACTTGTGGATTCCAGCAGCTCAGTTGATACCAAGACGATGACATCAGCTGCAGAGATAAGGAGCATGGAAACCGCTGATGTTGCCGGACCGTGGGAAGTCCGGATCACATGCTCATCTAACCCGGTGTTGAATCAGTCAACGATAAATTCAACACCTGCAATGACCTCCACCACTCCATCTCCCTCCCCAGACTCTACTCTTCAGGTGCTCGCAAATACTGTCAACTCTTTGAAGCAGACAAACCTTGGCCATCTTGTTTCCCACACCCCTGCTGTCTCTTCTGATCCTATGCCCTCCCACACCACTTGCACAAAGAAGAGTCTGTCTGGACCTGTCAACAACCATATTACTGCCCTTGAAATACAGCCCTGCACTCCGAACGAAGCTTCTTCTCCTCTCTGCCCTCCGTGAATCTGAAGCCCATGTCAATAGGATGGAGATCCATGCTTTTGAGCTCCAGGCATCCCACATTCTGAATGAGGCCTATGCTCGACGACTTAAGCAACAACTGGCAGCAAAGAGGAGAAAAAGTCAAAGAAGAAGGCTGGGAAGCTGGTAGAGGATGGCCTCCCTCGCCTCCCTTACAGGTGACCAGTTCTATGAGCTTGCAAAGGAGAAGGAGAGGGAGATCCAGCGATGAGGAAAGGCTGAAGGAGGACAGGAGAGGGGCCAAAGAAAGGTACAGAGAGGCCCTTGCACTGTGGAAGGTTGCAGATGAGCAAAGGAAGGGGGAGGCTGCAGAGGCTAGGGTGAAGAACAAGAAGGCCACCAAAGATTTCAACAAGAAGAAGGCAGCTGCAACGAAGAAGGGAACAAAGTTGAAGAATTCAGACAAACCTACACCCATCCCCATCCCAAAAGCGATTCCGAGGCCAAAATTGAAGGATTTTTCAGACGGTTTTTGCAGGCAGGTGCTCCTGGTGACGACAAAGATGATAGGGAGGTTTTTGAGGCTGTGGAGAGTGGCAGCAAGGGCAGCAAGGACGACAAAGACGATGAGGATAAAGAATAATCGATTTCCGGGGCCATCCGGGCTGGGCCGCCGTCACATGTCACACTCAATAGTGTGGCTCATTTTGTACCTCTCTCTCGTATTTTGTGTATATTCTCACCATCCCTTCCTCTTTTTTGTAAATAAAAGCTCTGTTGTGTACCTAGGACATTTCTCTATATCTTTTGTTGTTTTTTTACCTACTATTACGTGCAGTTTTTTATTAAATGAATTCGATTTTTTGGTGTATCACATGATGGTGGATGCCTGTAGTCCTGGACTCAAATTGTGTTCTTCACTCAGATGCAGAATCTCTTGACTCAACGAGGACATTCTTTACTGTTGCTGTCGAGATTGCAGAAGTCGCCCTCCAGCTTGATCTGGGAGACAGAGAGGATCCTTTGCTTTCCACTGCTGCCAAGTTGACAGTGCTGCACAACAATCTCACCCGGATTGGATACTACAACAAAGACTTCTGGCATGAGTTAGTTGCATATTGTGACATCATGCTTCTGGCTCTCTCCTACCATGCCAAAGTCGCAGAGCTTGATGTAGATTCTACAGAGAATGAATAATTGTCAAAGATTGCCTATGCTTTCCTACACTGTGAGCCCCATCAGGCCAGAAATTCCATTTTTAACCACCCTTAAATGTCTGAAACAGATATTTCCGCCCCTAAGTCCTGAATCTAAAAACTGATGAATTGAATGCTGAAATTCCAAATGTCAAAAATGTATGTTTAAGGTATGAAATATGGCTCAGGAGAAAGGTTGCATTTCGGATGAAAAATTTGCCATCATATTCTAACTAAAAACAGTGGAAATTTTGTACACATGTTAAATTTATGTCCAAAAAAGATATTCTGTTGTGATTCTGCCTAAAAAGTCTATATTTTATCTGTACCTTTCTGCAACATTTCTGCATTTTTGCAAATTTATTACACAAATCCTGCAAAAGCTCCACTACAGTCAATATTAGCCCACTTTCCACAGGGCCTTTGCCGTTCACTCCTTACAACAGTCAGTCCCAAAAGGAAGGGTGTGAAACGTTCAATTTGTGGATGTATTTGTGACCTCATTCCACCCTTTCTTTCTGCCTCTCAGTGGCGGAATTGTCACCTTAATGAGTCAGAAAATCTGCCTTTTGGAAGGTGGAATTTCTGACCTCCTGGGGCCTTTAGAGCCTATAAACAATTGACCTACCCATTATACTAACCACTCACTTGTATTATTTAACTACCAACAATATGCTATAGCTAAAGTCCAGATATACTCTTATATTCTATATAAATTTAACCACTATACCCAAATGTCTATGCTTGTACCAGCCAATAGCCCAATAAAGCCAAAATAACCACCACAACTGACATAATATGCACCCCAAAATCACTCCACACATCATTGATGAAAAATGCCGGTCTGAGAGGAGGATCCACTGAAACTTGGACCCAATGTGTATGCCCAGCCGAGGTATCTTCCGTAACGATGAACAGTGTCTGCCGTTTCGTGTCATACAGATACTTGTCTCCTTTCTGGAGGCCTTCGACGATAACTTCCTGTGAATGAGTTGACAAAGATGGAAGGAAGATCTCCATTTCTCTCAATATGAGAGGTTGGCACAGGGTTCGAAGAGGATCAGACACACTGGGTGATACTGATCCCAATCTAGATGTGTTGTCATCATCTGCAGCGGTGGCTGCAGGGTTCGTCCATTTGTACGTGAAAGTGCCTGTGTTCATCTCATACTCAAAACTGAGTGGGATACCAGCTGTCTTGGCCACATAAGGCCTAACAACAACAGGAAGGATTCTGCCCCATTATCCAACGATGGCGTGTCCTGTTCATAGTACAACAGCGAAGGAGGAAGTGCCCATTTCTTGCTGAACCATGAGAAGTTCTCGCCATTCCAGTCGTTGCCCCTCTCATCGTTGTTTTCTGGATTATAATTCCATAGACTATGAAAAACAAAGACCGTTAGAAATTATCAGCAGCAATATAAATCCATAATAGTGTATATAACACTGCTGGCGCCAATCATTGTATGTTGGACATACAGTGATTTATATACATGACTTATGTAATAATTGATGTATGTATGGTATACAACAATTATGTTTAGAAATAATACAGATATCAGACATATATTGTGTTCAGTGGCTGTATGTTAAACAAACACTATTTCTGTTTCTAAGCTGTAAGTAAATAAAATACCAAATAAACAGAATTTCTTTTCTTTGGCTGTTTGTCAAAGATAAAGAATAGCTGTATATAATTACTGTTAGTTTTGTGATTAAACACTTTGTTTCTAATGTTCTACACTTGATATTTGGACTTGTACAAATGGACACTTAGTTAGAATTCGCTCTTTTCGGTGTTTTGCACACTGTTCTGTTAATAACTTTTTGTAGAGTAAAGTTATTCAAATTCTGATCACTGATCCGGAATCCCTCGTTGAGACGGTTCCGGTGATATATAATTTGTCACGTAATTATAGGTTTGGTGTTTTGACGCAATATTGTGGACACCTATAGTCACGCCTCGCCATTTTTAGACACTTAGCCATGTAAAAGACCAGTATTCCTACTATGTCTGAGGAAACAAAGACACTAGAACAAGATTTGGAGTCTACAGAAGCAATTTACTATTTTCACTCATACTTGTCATTGTTGCGCATTTGAGATTTGACTCTATTGTTACTCATCAGTATAGCTACTGATTTGTGCATTATTGTCTATTTCTAACAATTACTGCATGTAAAACATACAGATATGGTGTATATAATTGCTGTGTCAGGGCAACACTAAAATCAGTGTGACAAGGCCACCAACAAAGACAAGCAAGAGAGTAAGAGCAGAGGATGAGGGAGAGAGCAGAGGATAGACTTAAGAGGAATCAATGATCTAAAGGTTCACACCAATGATAGTGGAAATCCTAAGAGATTGAAGCTGGGGATCTGCCTACAAAATATGCAGTATTTATACTACTCTAGAGATGACTGACTAAGCAAGGTGTTAGAATTGATATTTCAGACTCAGACTGATGGGATCATATGACAGACACCTATGTAGCTGTAGCACACCGCTTGAACTCCTTAGTTACTCACTTTGGACTTCAGGCAAGTAGATAGCTTAGTTCAGTCTCAATACACACAGTTACTCACTTCAGACTTCAGGCCCTCATTGCCACTCTATCTGATACAGTGTGACCACAAAACTTCGGACCACAGGTGTCTCGCAAGTTGCTGAACTCGCCACCTTTAACAGGTTATGGGCCCCACGCACACTGCGCTTTAAATTCAATTTCATCGAAAAGTCTCAACTTTTCATTTCCACATTCTTTGTGTTTTCGCTTGCACTGGCTGCGCCCATGCTTGTACTGCCACCTCATCGCGTCACAACATTCTGCACACGTTCCCACACGTCTCTGGTCACTACCACCACGTCACATCTCTCCTATCTCATGCAATCATGTCTTCTTCATCCCTGCCCAATTTTGCGAAACTGAATGCTTCCAACTACCCATCTTGGTGTGGTGAAATGCAAGCTTGGCTTCATGCCCAGGGCATTTGGTGCATCGTTTCCAGTCAATCCATGGCTCCCAGGCAGTCCTCACCACCCAAGGACACTGAGGAGGCCGCACTTGAGCTTGGAACACCAAATCGGACAAGGCAGCTGGCTACATCTATCTGGCTGTTGAGGAGAATCAGAAGATCCATTTTGCCTCTATTTTGGACGATCCAGTCACAATGTGGGCTGCTCTCGCTTCAGTACACCTCCAGAAGTGTCCTGGTGCATGCTTCAATGCCTATGACAACCTATTCTCAATCAGGAAGCAAGAGGACGAATCTCTGCAGTCCCTGATGAACAGAGTGGACACTGCCATTCACAGAATTCAAGATCTTCGGCCTAAGGACTTCACTCTCACCAATCTAGATGATGAGCTGGCAAGCATGACACTCATTAGGGCACTTTCTGACAAGTTCAGTGGCTTTGCTTCGTCTCTATTGCTTATGGACAAGCTTGAAAAGGCTACCATTCAACAGGCCTTTGTCAAAGAAGAGTCCCAATGTTGCCATTGCGCTTCTGCTGCTCCCAACGTTGCCTCTGCCCTTGCAGCATCGTCATCTCGCACTCCTGCACCCCCTATGCTCCTCTGCACATTTTGTGGCATGAACAACCACATGCAAGCTGAATGCAGCCGCTATCTCGACTCTCAAGAGAAAGCGAAGGAAAGTGTCCGCACTAGGTACAAGAACAGAGGTCAGAAGGCCAGGAAAGTGCAGGAGACATCTGAGAAGGATCCCAAGCCAGAATTTGCTGGAAATGCAAGTGCACTGTCTACATCTGCTTCAAACACCTCCCAGAGCAATGCTAACTTCAATTGGCTCGCAGACACAGGTGCCACTAGTCATATGACACTGCATTGCGCATGGATATGCAATTACATGCCCTACATCGTCCCAGTCAAGTTAGCAGACAACACCATTGTCTATTCAGCTGGTTTTGGGAGTGTGATGATCAATCCGGTGCTAGAGGGTCAGGAATCGCTTTCTGTAGAGCTTACACGAGTTTTGCATGTTCCCCTACTCTGCAACAATCTATTGGCTTGTTTATACCTTACCAAACACAAAGGCATCCACATGGAAGTGAATGAGACCACCATGTTCTTTAAACGCTGACAGCACAACGCTCTTCACGGCTACAGTCACCTCGCAAAATTGTGGCATTCTAGATGCATCCACTGAGCCAATTTCTGAATGTGCAAGCGCAGCTTCAACTCTTCCAATGGACATCAATCTTTGGCATTGTCATTGCGCATACCACAGTTATGCTACGATTAAGCAATTGATACACGGCGACCTAGTCTTTGGTCTCATCGTTACCTCCAAAGATCAGCCCGATCCGATTTGCAAGGCATGTCTGGCAGGCAAAATGACATCTGCACCATTTCCCAGCTCCACAAGAGAATCACTTGAACCACTTGAGCTCATCCATTCTGACCTTCATGGACCTCTCCCTGTTGTCAGTCCGGATGGATACCGCTATTGGATCACTTTCCTTGATGACTGTACCAAGCTGCATGCTGTACTGTTCCTAAAGCAAAAGAGCTGACGCTTTTGAGGCTTTTAAGATGTTCAAAGTGTATGCAGAGAACCAGCTCAACACTAAAATCAAGGCTATTCAAGATGACAAGGCTGGGGAATATATGTTAGCTGCTTTCATCAAATTCACTGATCAGTGCAGCATTGTACGACGTCACAGCACCAGGAACAGGCCACAGCAGAATGGAGTTGCAAAGTGTGCAAATCACACCATTTCTAACCATGCTACTACTATGTTAGATGAATCCAATCTACCTGCGTCGTTTTGGGTTCTGGCTGTCTCTGCTTATGTCCATGTCTGGAATTGGCTCCCACTGCGCCTCTGCCAGCTACAACACCCTATACTGCTTGGTTCAAGAAGAAACCCAATATTAGCCATTTCCAGGTGTTTGGGTGCACTGCTTATGTCTATATTCAGCAAGACAAGCGCAAATCACTGCAATCGCACACAGAGAAGTGTATCTTTGTTGGGTAGAGACTGTTCAGATCATGGGGGATGTTAGAATTGATATTTCAGACTCAGACTGATGGGATCATATGACAGACACCTATGTAGCTGTAGCACACCGCTTGAACTCCTTAGTTACTCACTTTGGACTTCAGGCAAGTAGATAGCTTAGTTCAGTCTCAATACACACAGTTACTCACTTCAGACTTCAGGCCCTCATTGCCACTCTGTCTGATATAGTGTGACCACGAAACTCGGACCACAGGTGTCTCGCATGTTGCCGGTCTTCGCCACCTTTAACACAAGGTTCCATGATGAGTAATAAGAAAAGCCATGATGAATAATAAAGAAGAAAATGATGTGTAATGATGAGTAATAAACAGGATCATGATGAATAATAAAAGGAGTGATGGTGGAAACTTCTGGAATGATCAAAATATTAAGAAAGTTAAAAGATAAGATGAATGATGAATGATAAGATAAAAGATAAAAGATAATCAAGTGATGAAAATAAGAGTAGATAGGGGAAACCCTGACATCACCCCCTCTTTAAGGCACATTTCCCACAATGTGCTTGATATTTGAAGATGTTGAACTTGAATGAGGGTTGCAATGCTGTTGAAGTTAGAAATGGAGAGATTTTGCCTTTTGTATTGCTTTTGTCATCAGGCTTGGTGAGAGTTTTTCTTCATCTCCTCGATTTGCAGTCGATAGCCTTCACTCTGTCCTCGTGCCAACCTTAAGGCTACTGTTCTCCCCTCACGATGTGCTTCATCTTCCAACTCTATTGAACGTGCAAGTTTGTTTTTGAGTTTCTTGAGTGCTCTTTGAAGATCGTCTTGTGAGACAGAGGGTTTGGGTGCAACAGGGGTTCAGGTGTGATAGAGAGTTTGGGTGCAACAGGGGGTGTTTTCAGATGCAGTGGATAAAAGAAGATAGATTTGATGTGTTTAATAGAAAATAGATGAGGCATCGTTGATTGGTTTTGGGAGTGATGAAGCAGTTGTCTTTTAAAAGTTGTGATGTGTCAAATATTTGTGTAGAATTTTGTTTCCATCTTGATTCCCATGTTGTTTTGATGAAATGAAACTCCGACATCACCTCCTTTTCAACAACTGTGCTTAACTATGGTCTAGTTTAGAAGGTTTTAAAGGTTGAATAGGAATAGTAAAATTTTTGAAAGGCACAAAGAAAGTCTATCAAAGTAAGGGCAGAAATCCTTCTAGGTGCAGCTGGATGTCTAGTATGGAATTCTTTGATCAGTCTAGAGGCCCCTTTGAGATTATCTGCAGGCTCCCAAGTACTTTCTTCATTTGGATAATTTTTCCACTTGACCAAATACTGCAGCTTGCCCCTATAAAGTCTACTGTCCTGGATGATTTCAACTTCCCATTCTGGATTATCTCCAGTAATAACGGGAGGGAGGTCGAGAAGGAGATCTTCTTCCAGGAATAGTATCAGGATGATAAGGTAGAAGTTTTACAGTGTTAAACACTGGATGGATCTTCATGCTAGGAGGTAGCTTAAGTTCATAAGCATTTGGGCCAATGATTTTAGTGACTTTATAGGGCCCATATCTCCTATCATCTAGCTTTTAGAAGGCCTCTCAGTCTAAAGATCCTTTCCATCAAGCCAAACTAAATCCCCAACCTTGTATTTAACAGCTGTTCCTCTGTTTCTATCATAGAATTTAGCCATATCATCAGCATCATCAGCAGCTTTCTTGAATGCAGATACTGCTTCCCTTTGGCTTCTTCCATGTTTTTAACAAAGGTATCTGCTGCTTCCATTTTACTATCCCTAAGTGGTTCTGTGCCCATCCTTGGATGTCTACCATTGTTCAGCATAAATGGAGTCTGCCTAGTAGAAGCCTGAACTCTGTTATTGTAGGAGAATTCAGCTAATGACAACCATTCCACCCAATCATCTTGTCTATGATTTATGAAGAGTCTAAAATACTGTTCAATTTCTTGGTTAACTCTTTCAGTCTGACCATCAGTCTGAGGGTGATAGGCTGTGGATGATGCAGTCTGAATACCAAGAATTGAGTTGAGCTCTTCATAAATATAGAGACAAACTGTGGACCCCTATCACAAGTGATCTTGATAGGTATACCATGGAGCTTCCAGACATAATCTCTGTACAGCTTAGCAGTGCCTTCAGATGTGATTTGATCTGTGGTAGCAATAATGTGGATCATTTTGCTAAGTTTGTCTACAACAACCATGAGGGCATTATAGCCTTGGCATTCTGGAAGTCCAGTAATAAAGTCCACAGAGATGTGTTGCCAGACATCAGCAGGAATTTGGGTAGGAATAAGCTGGCCAACAGGTTTTCAGGAAATGTTTTAGTTCTGTTACATCTATCACAGCTTCTGGTGTATGCTGCAATATAATGAGACATTCCTGGCCACCAATAATTTCTGGATACCAGCTCTATAGTCTTCCATTTTCCTGGATGCCCAGCAATATAGGTGTCATGATGCAGTTCCACAATTTTCCTTCTAAGGTCTTTGTCTTTGGGAACATACACCTTGCCTCTGAACAATATAAGACCCTGTTCTTCAGACCATTCCTGTCCATCAATCTTCTTGGTGGAAGATTTCTTCAACTCTTCAACTGCCTTAACTACCTGCTCATCAAGATCTTTATATTCTCTAATTTTCTTGAGCAGATCATTTTCTACACCAGTGAAAAGAACCTGGCCCTGTTTGAGAGCCTGGATTTTGAAGTAGTCAGGTTTAAGGAGGACAATATTTTCATTACCATCACTCCTTTTTTATGATCTGATCTCCTAGACAGAGCATCTGGCTTGAGTGAACTTTTACCAGGCCTATGATGAAGAGTAAAATCAAATCTGGACAGGAAGAGTGACCATCTGGCTTGTCTCCTACTGAGTTTCTGGGCAACCATAAAGTACTCTAGGTTTTGTGATCTGTCCAAATCTCAAAGAAATGTTTAGTTCTTTCAAGATAATGTCTCCATTCATCAAGTGCTCTGATAATAGCCAACATTTCTTTGTCATGGATTTCATAATTCCTTTCTACTTCAGATAGGCTTTTGACATAAAAGCAACAGGATGCCATTTTCCATCTGATCCTTCCTGAGACAAGACTGCTCCAGTAGCATAATCTGAGCTGTCTGTTTCAACTTTATATGGCTTGTTGTCATCAGGAAAAATCAAGATAGGGAAGAAGTAACTTTTCCCATTAATTGGTCAAATGCTTCCTGTTGTTTTGGAGCCCATCTCCAGACTGTCCCTTTCTTTGTCAATTCATGAAGTGGCTTGGCTATGTCTGCAAAGTCCTGGATAAACCTTCTATAGAAGTTTACAAATCCCAAGAATGACTGAACATCCTTGACATTTTCAGGTTCAGGCCATTTAGAAACTCCCTCTACCTTGAGGATCTATTTCAATCTTGCCTTGTGAAATGATAAGTCCAAGATATTCAATCTTTTCCTTTTCAAATTCACATTTTTCAGCTTTTAGGAGGTCTTTACACTCCCCACAGGTACCGATCGGAACCGGTCGGAATCCGACCAGTTCGACTGGAATTTTATTTGGCAGTGTCCGCCAAATTAGCAGTAAAATGTCCAAATTTTCCGACTGGATTCGATCGGAACCACCGGTACCGACCGGTTCCACTGTTAACAAGTCCAACCAAAATCCGATCGGAATCCAACGGAATCCAACTGGAATCCAAGTGGAATTCATCAAATTTGAAACCCAATTAGACCCAATTCCGAGTGGAATCCAGTGGTACCAAGCGGAATCATATTATATCAGCATACTATTTACAGCTCAGCAAGTAATAACACAAAAGTATACATAGATCTCAACAGTTTGTGACAAATTTGGTATTGTTAGAATTGTAAAATTGAGGAGAATATGTTTATGTAATAGTTATATAAAATTAAAAATTTTCTGGTAAAGAAATACCTATTTTTCATATAAATCTGTGCTTATATAATCTAAATGTCTTGAATAAAATTAATCTTTGTATTCCATTAATTTCTATTATTGTAACACTATTAATATATAGCTAACAGAGTGCTATTTTGTTGCAAAATGTAGTTTACAATATCTATATATATTCAAATTTACCGTATTTTGTATATTGAACATGCTGACATAATATTCTGATGATGGTGTAATTACAGATGCATTGCCCTCAATTTTCTGATCATTTTGATATATAATATGTGGGTATAGCTTCAGAAAAAGTGCCAGAATATATTATTGGGTGTTGTAAAGAATGGTATATAATTCATAAAATGTTGATAATACCACAAGCAATAATAGTGTAGTTGGTAATGTGTATAGAATTAATATATATGAAGCTGTTGGTTCAATTCCTGTTGAGTGCATTTTATAATTTCGCATTTATTACAAATATCATGTGACCTGAATGATTACTTAAGAGCTTATGTAAGAAATATTATGTAATACTGATTAAGCAGACTATATCATGTGATTTCAATACATTATTTATAAGCTTATGTAAGCAATTATTATATAATGCTGACTAAGCATTGTATTATACACTGAACAAGTACAGTATGAGAAATTCTGACCGGATTCCGACCGGTTCCAAGTGGGTTCAAGTGGATTCCGATCAGATTCTGACCGGTTCCGATCGGTTCCGACTGGGTCCAAGCGGTTCGACCGGTACCTTGGGGGCACCTAAAGTACTGCTTTTAGGTAGAGTTTATTTCTCTGCAGAATTTCCAGGACCTTTTGACTACCTCCCTATGATGATCAAGAGTCTCAGTAAAAATAAAGAATGTCATCTATATAGACAATAACAACATTCCCATCTATGAGCTCAATAAAGATGTCATTCATCATAGTTTGAAAGGTAGCAGGACTATTTGGTCAAACCAAAAACATAACTAGTGGTTCATACAGCCCTCTATTGGTTCTGAAGACTGCTTTCCACTCATCTCCTTGCTTAACTCTGACATTGTTAAACCCCACCTAACATCTAGTTTAGTGAAGTATTTAGCTTTACTGAGTTTACTGATAATGTCAGAAATTAAAGGCAAAGGATATGAATTTTTGATGGTCATGTCATTCAGTTTTCTATAGTCCCTGTACTAGCCTAAGAGTGCCATCCTTCTTTTTGACAAAGAAAACAGGAGATGCCATAGGTGACTTGGAAGGTCTAATCCTACCAGACTTGATTTTCCTCTAAAAAAGCATCCAGTTCTTTTGCTCATTTGGAGATAAAGGATAAATCTTTGATCTGAAAGGTTCAGAACCAGGCTTCAGCTCAATAGCATGATCCCAATGCTTTCTATCTGGTAGTCTATCAAAAGACTCTTTAGAAAAAACCCTTTTAAATTGGTGGTAATGTTTAGGACTGATTCTTCAAAAAATTCTTTGGGAGTCATCCTGTAATGAGATTCTTCTGCTAATTTTTGGGACACAGTAGAAGTGGCATTAATAGACTGCTTTTGAGGATGAAGATATGATATGAATATTCTATCCTCAGGCCCTAATTCAGAATCAGGAGTGTCTTCAATTAAATCATCTCCTTCTTCATGAAATTCAGGCAGTTGTCTTCTATGAATTGCAGCTATTTTTTGCCTTTTCCTCCTGGCTCTCTTGACTTCCATGTGACAATCAGGAGGACATCTAATGAATTGAACATCCCCTGTTCTCCAGTCAACATCAGGATTGTGTAGATAAAGCCAAGTGTGTCCAATAATTGCAGTTGTATCTCCCAAGTCACAAACAGCAAAGGTAGCCTTTTCTGTGTGGTTTTTGTATACCATAACCAAGTCCATCTCATGAATAGAGCCACTCTTGTTGAGAGTACCATCAACATTGTAGACTGGAATAGCTCTAGGAAGTTTTCTTGTATTGAGATTATGGTATTTAACAAACCTGGTGTCCAGAAAAAGACCTGTAGCCCCAGAGTCCAGCAAAGCATCCACACTAAGCCTTTTTCCTGTATCCACTGTTTTTAAAATGACTGACAGATGGGTAGAGGTTTTAGGCCTGTGATTCAAGATATAGATTTTATCAGGAATAGAAGAGGAAGAAGGATTTAAGAAATTTTCAGAAGACATGAGTTGACTTTCAGTATCAAAATTGAATGAGTTGGGATTATCATTTTCAATTTCTAATACAGAAAATTTATTCTTCTATTGGGACATGTCTTTCACCAATGGAGCCTCTAAAAATCCTTTGTGGCTTATCCTCCTTCTTTTGCTGTTCTTCTTTTCCTTCAAAATCTCCTCCCTGTAGAAGGCTTTCAGGGCTTCATGGTCCATTGAATTTATGTCGACAGTGGACCTGCAGTTAGCAGCCTTATGACCAGGCTTTCTGCATTTGAAGCATATTAGAGGCCTGACAGACCTCCAACCTGAATCAACCTCCATGGGGACTACATCTTGTTGCCTTGCATGAACCTGCAGATTGCTTGAAGTGCCTTGAGTGGAAGTGGAGGAGGAATTAAAAGGGCTAGCTTGGAAGGGCTTGGGTGCTGGTTTAGATATGGGTGTTGGTGATTGATTGACTGGCCTAGAGAATGGAGAGAGTGATTTTTAATGACTTCTCTCTGTCTCCATTGTCTATCCAGCTTAGTAGCCCAAGAAATCCAGTCCTCCAAAGAGACAGGCATCTGTGGTAGACAATAAATCTTATCCACCAGAGATGAGTTGAGTCCCTTTTGAAAAATTCCACCAAAGCAGCATCATTGTACTTTGTGTCCAATGCTGATTCCCTGAAGCTAGCCACATATTCATCAGCTGTATGGTTGGCTTGCTTGAGCTGACTCATTTTTGTCTAGCTGTAGCTGCAGGGTTTGGGTCTCCAAAGGCTGTCCTAAATGCATCCAGAAAATCTTTCCACTGAATTGCATCTCTGTCCTGATCCCCCATTTTCAAGGTTTGCACTTTAGCCCATTGACCAGCAGTACCTCCTTTCATGAAGGAGAGAGCACAGACAACTCTGCTAAGGTCATCAGTGATTCCCCTTCCATGAAAATATAATAGAAGTTGACTGAGGAAGGTCTCTGCTTTACTGAGTGTACCATCATAGGGCTCAGGTGGGGCAACCTTGATAATGACTGGGGGAGGAGTATCAAAGAGAGAGGACTTGGAAGCTTTGGGAGAGGCAGAGGCCACAGAATGCAGAGGCTCAGCAGCAGGTGCAGGTGAGGGTGCAGGTTGTTGGTCATTTGTTGGAAGAGGTGGTGGTGGTAAAAAACTTTTGAGGGTGGCAAGCTGCTGCTGAAGCACGGCAATCTGCTGCTGGAGATCCTCATAAGAGGGCTGAGCAGGGGTAGGTAGTGGCAGGAGGTGGTGTTGGGTGAACCCATAATAAAGGCTCTTCCAGGTGTGTGTGGGAGAAAGCTATCTACAAAAGTGCCCTTGAAACTAAACTAAGTATCTAAAAAGATTTAAACTACTGGATACCCAGTTGTCTCTTCTTGCCTAGGCTTTAACCCCAGAATCACAGGACTGACTACCTGGTATTTTTCTGGTGGACGAAAAGCAAATCCTCTCATGAAGGAAATGCCCCAACGGTTGATATCCCTATCTACTAAGTTCACACACAGCACACACTGGAGAGTGGAATAAATGATTGGAGAGTGGGGAATATGGAATAGGGTGGTGGGTGATAGGTGAAAGGATATTGGTGAAGGTGGATAGAGTGGGAAAAGGTGGAGAAAGAATATAAGATGATAGATGATAAATAGTTGGTGATGGATGGTGGTGGAGTTGTCAAAGGAAGCTTCAATCTTCTGTCAGGGCAACACTAAAATCGGTGTGACAAGGCCACCAACAAAGACAAGCAAGAGAGTAAGAGCAGAGGATGAGGAGAGAGCAGAGGATAGACTTATGAGGAATCAATGATCTAAAGGTTCACACCAATGATAGTGGAAATCCTAAGAGATTGAAGCTGGGGATCTGCCTACAAAACATGCAGTATTTATACTACTCTAGAGATGACTGACTAAGCAAGGTTCCATGATGAGTAATAAGAAAAACCATGATGAATAATAAAGAAGAAAATGATGTGTAATGATGAGTAATAAACAGGATCATGATGAATAATAAAAGGAGTGATGGTGGAAACTTCTGGAATGATCAAAATATTAAGAAAGATAAAAGATAAGATGAATGATGAATGATAAGATAAAAGATAAAAGATAATCAAGTGATGAAAATAAGAGTAGATAGGGAAACCCTGACACTGTGTGTTATACAAACATAACTTGTCTAAATAAAACTTACAGTTCAAGAACACAACTTCTGTTAGTAAAACAAACAGAATTTGTGTATGTAACTACTGTATATCAAACTTACACCAAAACATACAGTAGTCAACTTGCTCAGGTATGTTTTGGTGTAAGTTTGACATACAGTAATTACATACACAAATTCTGTTTGTTTTATGAACAGAAGTTGTATTCTTTAACTGTAAGTTTTATTTAGACAAGTTATGTTTGTATAACATACAGCAATTATATACACCATATCTGTATGTTTTACATACAGTAATTATACAACTATTCTGTATCTTTGACAAACAGCCAAAGAAAAGAAGTTATGTTTAATTAGGTGTTTTATTTACTTACAGCTTAGAAACAGAAATTGTGTTTGTTCAAAATACAGCCACCAAACACAATATATGTCTGATATCTGTACTATTTCTAAACATAAATGCTTTATGTCATACTTACATCAATTCTTACATAAGTCATGTATACAAATCGCTGTATGTCAGACATACAGTGGTTGGCGCCAGCAGTGTAAAGCCAACAAGAGATTTCTCCAACGCGGTAATCATAGCATCCATCATCCTAGTCTGCCATATGAAATCGTCCGTCTCGAAAGCTTCTTTCTTACTAAATTTATTCGTTAACAATGAGCATAAAACCCATTACGAAACAAGGGGAAGCTTACTTCATATCCATAGGAATACCGCATTCACCTATCAAAACAGGCGTTTCTCCCAATGACCCGTATCCATTCTCAACAATATTGCGAATCTGAAGCGCGAAGTTCTCGCGAGTGCCCTTCTGACCCCAATAGAAGGCTTTGAGAGGAAACATACCCTGCCTCGAACATCACTACAAAACAAAAACACAAAGGTGATACTAAAGGGCATACCCTTGAGAAGCCTTGTATGTTTACCGAAGGCTTTCGCAAAGAGCGCATTAAGGTCATATCTACATCAAACATCTTTATGAGACAAACTCTTCACGAAATGAAACGGTTTATATCAATGAGGAGCGAAGACCATGTTTGCAGGTCGATGTTCCTTCGTCCATGATTTGGGGCAAAACTATACGATGGCGTCAAGAAAGTGGATCAAATACCCAACTCGTAGGGCATACCTCGTTCGGAAGGGGTTCCAAAAATACAATCTTCGAATCAGACGACGCCTTTCTGGTCCTTTCACTCCATTTATTAACAAGCGGGTGATACATATCGGTATACCAATCGATCTTACAACAATCATCAGCCAAGCTATGACTGTAATTCGTAACGAACGCACCTTAGCACCAGTGTCCGGATGCTGGCGGAAGTAACTTTTGCGCAAAACAACCGCCTTGTCAGTGACTTCGTTCCATCGCCACACGTCGTGATACTCCCACAGACATCTTCCCTGAGTCGGTCCATCCGGGCGCCAGGCCTTGACTTTAGCGGTGTTGAGTGTGGTATATGAAGTAAGCTTCGTGGGCATATGGAATGAGCGGGTATATGTTGGGACAAGCGTCGGATGTCCAGCACCAAGTTGGAACGATTGGAAAGCAGCTATATTTATACCATATTAGTATGAGAACGGCAAAAGAAAAGCAGGGAAGCTTACGAATGTGTGACAAGTGAAGATCAGTGTTGTAGTTAAAAGCGTGTAAAGCAACGTTGACGTAGCCTGGATGGGGCTCATTCATCATCTAGGGCTACAATTAGCAAAACTGTACTTCGGGGAAATACGCATAACTCGCCTGGAAGCCGATTACCCCATCTAAGTCTCCAACAGCTCCCGCAACCATCTCCCACATGTCGAGGAAAGAGTTCTGAAGAAATTGTTGAATGGGTACGTCTTGATTATGTTTATTCTTGACCAATAACTTGGGTGCAAATATATCTCCGGCCCAGAAGCAGGTTCTAACGAACGTCAGTAGGGGTCATTGGAACACAAAGGCACAACTCACGACATGGTCGAAGCGGTGAGTTTGTGGTACCCACAAGGCCACAATCCGCGTTCAGTCTCAACGTGCCCACCCCTCTCTGACCATGCAACCAAGCAGCGCCTGTTTCCTCTATAGCATGCAGATCGAATCCAACGACCTCCAACGTCCAAGCAGGCGCCCCTGAACCTCCTGAATATCGTGACCATACGTCTTGATGCATCGATACGAAGGCTGTAAGGCCGTACTGAGGAAGCATGGATAGAAGTTTCCGGATGTACGCTAGATACTCTATATCATAGATGCCCCTGCAGAAACGCACGTTAGATTTTAAACAACAGTGATTCTACTGTCAACACGTACGGTCCTGCGTGCTCTACGGCTTCCCAAGTCACCAGGAATCGAACTATAGACATATTTTAGTATCTTATCGTAACTGTTGGATGCAGGCTTACCGAACGTCAAGCCCCACCGTCGAAGACGAGAAAGGTGCTCGTGGGCATCATCCAGTGGGAATGGCTGTCCAACGAATGTAACTGACCTATGGTCTCCGGGAAATTTTTCGTGGTCGTGATCAACAGGTCTGTAAAATAGATATATTATCATGCTCCGGAGAAGTTCAAATGAAACCAACGTTTTGCATGAACCAGATAAATTCACTCTCAAATTACACACACGTCCATATGCGTCGACAAAATGGCGTCCTTCCGTCCGTATCCCTCCTCCGGTTCCATGGATCGATCAATCGTGTGCATATGAGGGTATAAATCCAGGTGTATAAGATAAATCTTTAGAAGGATGAAAAAGCTACAAGAAAACTTGGCTTAGACTAAATGCGTGAATAAACAGATCAATCAACATACCGGTTTTAGTTCCTTTCGCTCGACTTTCGGCAATGGTAGCGAGATGTTCGGGCGGTCGTCATCAACCATTATGAAGGATCTGGATATGGTTGACATTCCAAACTCTAAGGGGTATAGGTGGTCATCGCTGGTCGTGGGCGTTCGAGTTCAAGTAAATGACTTCCAGCGGACCGGCGACTTCTGGGGCGTGCGAATTTCATGTTTGTCGCCGAAAATTACTTTCCATGCAACTTGTTCTTGTTCCGCTCAATCTTTCTTCGCCTCTAACAGCCCCTAACGAGAGTTTCTTCCCTGAGAAGGATTTGTCGACCTTACACATTTTATCGATAACGGCGACTCTATTCCATCTCGCTCGAAGTTGATAATTATCAACGAACTGCGCACCATATTGCACCTATCAGGAATCCTCTCATCACCTCTACACATCTTGGTAATCTGTTTATTCTCTTCTCTTCCTTGAAACACGGAAGGTTTCCTCATTACAACTACACATTCATGGTGGTGCGGCGATTCCCTTCCAGGTACAACGCTGATATGTCGTGGCCCATTATTATTCAAAACATATCTTGCAAAGATATTTTTCTGCCTTCACAAGATACACTGGTGATATTGTAGGTATTCTGTCAATTATTCCTGATGGATAACCTCATTCATTACATCAGATTCCCGATCGTCTATCTATATACCAATTGAATGACCATTCATGAATTTGCGGTGCTAGTTCACGGATATAGACTTGCTTCGCTTACTCGCGCCATATACGATCATGGAAAGCAGTTGGTCATACCCGATGCCGTTGGCTTGTGCAAGCAGCGGGAAATCAGAATACCCAGGCGTTAAGCCGGCAAGGGGATTGACCTGAATAACACGTATGGTAAGTAATAATTCTAACAAACCGATCGGTTTATCGCACCTCAATAAAATTAGGGACAGCATCAGCATTCTTCGTATCATGGCGAATGTCCACGCGACCTCCATCACGACACCCCAGCAATGTCCAGGCTTTGACAGCAACTTCGGCTGCTCCTTGAGCTGCTGGGTCACTGGATAAATGGAGGTCAACGTATTGGGGATTGGGACTGCTGACGCGCTTCAAGTCATAGCCGTACACATCCAGGTCGAGAAGGGCGGGGTCCATATCGACATAAGCAGTAGTAGGGTCGATAGGAAACGTCGGGTTGTCTTTGAGGAAAACCATTTCTCGGACACCGACTGCTCGAGCTTCCGCCCCCGTCCCGATGATGCCTACCGTAAACTCGCGTCCCTGGAGAAAGCGTTCGATCAATATTGTCTGCGTGGGATAACGCCGAGACAGGTCCTCGACAACTTTTGTAAGTTGCTCATAATCAGTGACTTTGTTGGCCTGTGTGATACCCATGCCGGTGCCTTCTGCAGCTGGTTTGACGAAGAGTGGGAATGATTCTAAAGCATGGCTGTGTGGAGAATTCTGAATTATGGATATAGGGGAGACACCTTTTTCGGGCCAGGTATTTCTCGGTGGAACACAGGCAAAAGGTGCAGTAGGCACACCGTAATGATCCAAAACCATCTAATTGACATTACGTTCAGAAGTTAATACCACCATATATTTTGAACGCGGACTCCACCTTCGTTTTGGCCTTGTCCAAACATAGACCCAGCGTCGCTGAGTCCGAGAAAGTGAAGGGAATGCCCCAGGCTTCCAGAAGCGCAGGAACCTGAGCTTCACGTCCCATACTTCCGAATCCCTCGCAGATGTTGAAAACTATGTCCCAGTCTGGCTTGGAGGTGGTGAGAGCCTCTGTTAGAGCTTTCAATCCGCCTATCATCTGCACAGTCCCGAGCTTCCTTAATGATGCAGCGATCCCTTCAATCGTCTCATCGCTGTCAAACTCGGCACATTGTTCAGCAGAATATCCACACGCCAGCCATTCCGATCGGGAGTCATAGGTGAAAGCTATTTTCAGGGCGGCAGGAGCATCTGGGGGGTAAGTGGTGGGCATTTTGGGGCTTTCTCTTGGACTGACCACTTTCTAATAAATGCTTGAACAAAGTGTCCGAACAATCTTCCGTCGTATTAGGAATAGTCTGTGATTGAAGATAAAACATTTTCTCTGCCAACTCAGATAACTAAGTTTTGCATGTCATCATTGGTGACGTTAATCGCTTGATGGTTCCATGCCTCAAGTTGTATGCATCAGAAAAGGCTACTGGAAGCCTAAATATGGCACAGAACACTCGGGCGCCCCAACAATTTTGTTCGGGGAAAACAGTCTATTGTTGGGTCCTATGACCAATGGTCCAACCTATTCGTTTTACAGATCATAAGGATCTGTAGCGTCTCAGAGGTATCCGAGTCAGAAGCGCGGCTTATTCGCTGCATACCAGTGGCTCATGGGCATGGCAAATTGGTTAGCGAATTGCGCTATTATAATACGCTTAATCGGCTCATGTTCAAACGTTCTTCGCCGTATAATATTAATAGAGCAGTGTCTCCACGTCTGCTACTACCTTGACCCACTTCGAGCCCATTTTCCTCTGCACGGGTTAATTCAGCCATTCCTCGGGTTCGCTGAACGATGCTCACCGCCATGGTTAATTACAATCGCCTTCCTGTCGTCTATAGCCTGCTTAGGCACGGCTCTCAGAACACATTCAAATATTCAACTCGCTGCTTCCGAACTGACGGAACCTGTGTTCAGTCGAGCGAGAGCACCTCTCAGCTTCGTGCGCATGATTTGGCCAGTGAACATACGGTCCAAAACCCTTTTCCACCGACAGGAATCTTTGAACACGACCGAGTCACAGGACGCTTTATGCAGCCTCCGTCGGACACATATTACGATCTCTCCAGTAGTTCCGACTCTGCCAATGTTCCATACTGGCAAAAATACCTCTTTGGAAGGACATCGCCGATGATGAGTTCCTCAGTTATCAATGGCAGGTCAGTCGTTCATCATTAATCATCCACCCATGAATGTTGCTTATTATGATTCAATAGCTTTCAAACAGTGTTCAAGGAGAGAAAAAACTGCGTGATTTTCTTACTGCAGTGCTTCCCAGCAACATTCTACCTTCCCAAACTGCTCTGCCTCATGTCGCAACTGTCATTACCCCGGATGTATTCATCAACAGCGTCTCTGACGCGATATCCAGGGCGCCGATGGCGATTCGCTTAACCCCTCACATTCTGAGTGTCATCGATTGGTCGAATCCTATCGACGATCCAATTCGCCGTCAGTTCATTCCAATGGGAAGCGAATTAATCTCAGATCACCACAGGCTTAAACTCGATTCCCTCAACGAGGAGCATGACTCTCCTGTGAAAGGCCTTGTCCATCGGTACCCAACCAAAGCTCTCTTCCTAGGTGAGCATTTATTTCTCCGATAACTTTGGTCCCAGATGATTGAAAGAATTCAAAGCTACGTCGGTTTGCAACGTCTATTGTCGCTTTTGCACTCGCTCGTATGCAGTGGGAGCAAATACTAGCACTGTAACCAAGAACTCCTTGAAACCTACAAAACGTCGCTGGGAGGAGGTCTTCAAATACATAGAGAACACGCCACAGTTAAACGACATCGTAGTTTCTGGTGGTGACTCTTACTACCTTTCCCCAGAACAGCTCTACTATATCGGCGAACGTTTGCTCTCAATTCCTCACATCAAACGTTTTCGTTACGCAACCAAAGGTCTTGCCGTTTGCCCATCTCGTATCTAAGACGCCAACGACACGTGGAGCTCTGCACTGATCGCAATATCAAATATGGGTAAGAAGATGGGTAAAGCCGTCGCCGTCCACACCCATTTCAACCACCCGAACGAAATAACCTGGATAACAAAACTCGCCGCCCAGAATCTCTTTGAGAATGGTGTCACCGTGAGAAACCAGACGGTTCTTCTCCGTGGGGTTAACGATGATGTATCCGTTATGAAAACATTAATTAATAATTTGGCCAACATGAACATACAACCCGTAAGTTTGTGCTCATATCCAGGAGCTGTCTACTTATTTGCTGTTTAATTGCAATCAGTACTATGTGTATCAAGGCGACATGGTGCGGGGTGTCGAAGACCTCCGCACTCCACTTTCTACTATTCTGGACTTGGAGATGCAGATACGTGGTAGTATCGGTGGGTTCCTCACTCCCCAGTTCATTGTAGATCTTCCTGGAGGAGGGGGGAAAACGCCTTGCTTCATCATACGAGACATATGATCGCAAAACTGGGGTATCCACGTTCCTTGCTCCAGCGGTCACAGGAGGCCTAAGCAAGATATTCGAGTATCATGATCCGGTGTGGAGTCTTCCAGGACAATAAAGTAAGGTGCTATTCAATAATCCTTGGATATGTGACCCTAACTCGAAGCCATCGGATGTTCTGTACACTGTCTTTCGACGGCAGCAGAAGCTGGCATGCTATATAGACATACATCTTCCCTATCCTGTCAACCATTATATTCCACTGTTGAAATTTGAGTCGCCATACACGTGTGTTGCATGTATGTGTAATTGCCTGCACGCGACTATCTGCCGCGTATGTCGCTTCTCGCGTCTTAGCCTCCCCTAATGTAAAACCAATAACATGACCACCTCTTGCTTTCATCCGTATACACGAGCTGTACATTCCATTCAGTATACATTACCGTCACCCCAAACGATAGAGGAGATCATAGAAAACATCATAGACCCTGCCCAATGCGACGCTAGATGTGCCATTCTGGGCGTACCGTGTATAGGTATATTCCAAGGTTTACTTGTTGTGTTCAAAACAAGTGTCTTAATTGAAAACTAGATACAAGCGTAATCTCACGCCAGCCAACGCCCCCAGGCCATATGATAATTTTATTTGGTTGACCTTCCTCGGGTAGAAAACGTTAGAAGAAATCAACGTCTGTCTATCGACAACATCCAGCCATCACCATCATTCTGCTATCTCCGTCATATTCTGGTCCCCGTCCCATCTCCCATCCGAATCTACGTGATGCCAACTGAGGAGATAATGCATTTTGATGAGCCTGATGACCGGATGACTCTCACCTCAACACTACTTTGACACACACTACTGGAGCAAAGTGACAACAATGGACTCTGAGGACAGAAGAAGCGGATCGTCTTTGCCAATACATGTCTTCTCGTGGTAGGCATCTCGTCGTTTGCATTGACGGAACTTCGAATCAATTCGGCAAATAAGTGATTATATTCATTTTCATCAAGACTGAATTAGCTATAGAGTTCTTATATCTTACATCACCAGAACACCAATATAGTAGAGCTGTACGGTCGTCTCGTAAAGAGCGACGATCAGCTGACATATTACAACAGCGGGATTGGGACCTATTTCAAAGACCACGAATGATGGCAGATAATTTTCTCGATATACCATTGACAAAGCTTTCGCAACGTAAGTTCTTTACCTCTCTCTCAGTCTTGTCAAGCTTTAATTTTTGTCGCAGAAACTTCAAAGCCAAAGTCCTCGGCGCTTATGAGTGGTTGTCAGAGAATTATAAACCCAGAGACCCGTGTCTTTATTTTTGGTGAGTTAACTTACCTTAGCAGGGCATATAACTCTTTCTTAAGAGTGCATTATGCTCTCGGAAAGCTACGAGTCAATTCTTGCCGGAGTATGCAACTGGAGGCGCGGGTCCAACCAATGCCATTGATTCAAGGTACTCTGACGGATCTGCACGCCCTGAGGGCGGCGTCAAAGAGGTTTTCCGGGTCTCATTCGGACAAGTAAGCTAGCCACCAGTTAATGGTTATCAGTTCAGTCTCTCAACTGCGTCACAGTGGTGGTGGCAAGATTGCCAACTTGACACTCAACCACTTTGGCCCATCTTTTCACTGGATGTCGTATGAAGCAATAAAGCAAGGGCTTATAAGGGAACCACACCGGAGCCCCCGGGAGTTTATCATTCCGAAGTCATCCATGAACTGGTTTTATAAACTCATCAAATACCTTCCAATCTGACGACTCTCGTATACAGGCCCGGATAATGTTATTCGCTGTTTGGTGACTATTTCAGTACCATAAGCCTGTGATATGAGTCCGATAAGCGCTTCGTATCTTTAGGCCCCCTAATCGTCAAAGTCCTCGTCGTATATTACCTGGCCAACTCATTCACGAGTCTGTCTTTGACAAGAAGTTGAAAGAGATCAAGTACGAGCCAATGACATTGTTTTTTGTGGGAAACACTGTGTAACCCTGGCGGCTCACTGCTTCATATACAGTCCGAGAAACTAGATGTCAGAGTGTATTTATAGCGCCATTTTGGTGTAACGGTTGCGGCTTGTCGGACTGGCATGACTAGCTTACACCCTGCTTGGGATGAACAGATCCTGAGAGACCGGAATATTATCGAATTAATCCCTATGCTCGAGCGGACTATGGCCTACAAACGCTCGATGAATCCAATAAAGGGATGAGCACAATGTCTCATGAACGTTACGACGCCCTAGCTACATTGTTTTCGTTGCCTTAGTACTTCATTATTTCAACTTACAGACATTTACTAACAAATAATTATATTCTAATAGCTATCGGTAGACACTATATCACCGAGTTTTCTGGTCCAGATCCCATTTTAGTGACTGCGCTGGAGGCTGAGTGCCACAGAAACGCAGCAGGGGATGATAACCATGAGGTTATCATCACTTTGACGACTGCATTGGAATTATGCCCCCAAAGATCGACTACACTTTTAATCCTGCTCTCTGACCTATTTTAAATAAACTGTACGACAGGGAGTCACCTACATGGAGGAAATTTTGTGATCGCTTAGGTGAATGACTTGAAACCATGTGTGTATACAATGTTAAACGGTAAACCTTGCCCGACTTGTTTCTGTATGACCGATTTCGTTTTCTTCTGCCATCGTCATTGACATTGATACTTACCGAAATCTTCCTAGGCTGAAGGGATGCATTTAAGATGCTCGTGACATTTCAGCATTCTTCAGGAATTGTATGGGTCTGTCATGTAGCCAGATATCTATGCTTCTCGACGAAAGGGCTACCTGCGCAAGAATTATTCAATCCATTTCCTCTCTGGCAACCAATAATCAGATAAAATACAGTGTTCCAATCTTCATTTACTTTGCTGGACATTCCGCTCTCATAGATTCGAATACTGCATGCATTGTGCTATATGATGACCTTAATTCTGGACTGTTCTCATGCAGGGGGATTTGGAGGAGATGTCTGCGCAAGTGCCAACTTATCGTCAGATGTTCTTCTATCTGCCTGCGGAATATATCACGTATCAACCAAAATGTCGGGCCATGGTTGGTTCATTCAAAATTTGACGCAAGTTCTTCCTGAGTTACAGCAGGTTACAGCCTGCAAGCGATGGATATATGTGCACCTATCGGGACATTATACAATGTTTAACATTTGGAAAGTATGTTATATGGACCTATCTTGGATCTAGAAATTTGGCTAATGTCGCTCATAGTTAAACCCCTGGATATCGTGGGAGACACAATGACCACTATTTATTTGACACCAACAACTTGAAACTCACCCATCACCCAGGGCTTCTTGAACGTTAGAGATTTTGTGCTATATATTTTCTTTTATTCTGCCGACTTACCTGAAACTTCCATTGCTTGTACAATTACTGCTGACGATGTATCCTTAGTTTAAATTAATTGCTGGAATTCGAGTACTATCAGTCCACTTGGGGGTTTAACAATACAAGCCGGAGATAATAGATCTCCGACCGAACTAGATAGTCGAGATTCTTAGGGGCATGCGTATCTAGAAAAGAAGATGTATGGACTATGTCAGTTTGGTATCGTTGTACGGTACATATTCCCTCTCTTTTCTTGTGTCCTTCCACGTCCTTCCTTCCCCCTCTTCCTCTCCATATTTCCCCAATAAACTACTTCTACCTCAATCATCCCCTCGTAACAACAGGTTCTGCACCATCGAACACAGGCCCATCAAACGCCATCTTAAACACTTCGTCTCAGGCCTCTTTCCCTTCCAAATTGCCCCCCTCCCCGCGTTCACAGAATTCCTGTCTGTCACCGAGGCTTCCCTCGTTTCTTCTGTCAATAACGACAAAAGCATTATTCGCTCCTCACCGAACATACGCCGGCCTCCACCTCTTCTTTATCCTCGCCGACCTGCGTCCCACGCCCATATGGGGAGACCTTCCTCGCGTACAGCGTGGGCCCGAAGGTTGGAGCTCTGGATGAAGGATATGAATGCGCTAGAGTGTGTGGTACGAACGAGGGAGGGGACATTGAGGTTGGATGGGTTGGTGGTTGGTGGTAAGGATGCAAGTACGGAATGAAAGATGAACAGGATGAGGTAAGATGATAAAACTACCGCATGCTCCGCTCGTATTCACAATGAAATAATCGTTAATTGCGGGTGTTGACAACGTGTGCAATGTCCACCTTAACTGTGTATGTCAAAAATGGTCGCTTGCTCTACAGTAAATGTGCTGCGTGCATCCTACAGTTCGACACGGGGGCTGTTTACATACATCTCATCGTATCATGCTGGGCTCTTTGTATCTGTCTCTGGGAGTGGGTTGCTATTTTTATCAGGCGACGAATACCCTATACTGGAGCGTGCTCATTCGTTGGACTCGATGCGACTTTGTGTTGGAACCTGTATACCTCAATCCGCTTCTCTCCAGAGGAAGTCGAAGTCCCTTGCGATGCCAGTGCAATGGAGCGTAGCTTGATGTTGCCAGTGTCACTCCATTTGGGCGGACGAGTTTGGCTGGAACTCGAACTCGAACGCGTATGTGCTTCTCGGAGATTAAGCACCATCCGGCACGACAACACGACTTGCAGAATAAGAGTAGCCCTGATAATAAACACATAAAGTTTGATCGTGTTTTCAGTATTGGTATTGAATTATGCTGTGTTGAAGGGGGCTTCAACTGTTCAATGACGAGGAAGGAGGTGACTTACGGTAGATTCACAGTGCGCAGCGCCCTCGGCGTGGTGAGAAACACGACGGCGTTGACTGTATTCATGGAGAAAATGACAAAAAATATAATAGGCCATCGCGCCAGATGATGTCGAATAAGCCATGGGTGCCGGCTTTTGTCTGCGTCTTCCACAATCCGTACGCCCTCCACGCCGTCAAGCTACAAACGCAAACATTCTAATTAGAGCCACCGCCGATCGCCTCACAAGTAAAGAGTCTTACAGGAAGGTCGCCGTGTCAAAGAGCAAAGGCAGTATCTTTCCAGAAGTTCACTATGTGGTGAATTTGATGGCCCCGGAGGGAATTCACTCACCCAAATCGTGATGAGCCAGCCAAATGGACCCATGAGCACACCACACGGTGGCTCGGGTTGGGAGCTTGCAGGCGATGAAACAAGCGGAGGTGGATAGATCTTACTGACTGCTATCCCACAAATAACAACTTCTGCCATCAAAAGCGCAAGCAAAGACAACCCAACCGCTTTATGTTGCGAGAAGATCTGCCAACACATATCAATGCTGCTCTTCTCCTTGAATGGAGATTTTTAAAAAAGAATAAATGATACGTACTGCGTAAACACGTCCTCCTAAAATCGTCTGGGAGATGATGGTGGATATCAAACCCCAACAGGTTGGAAGTAGAATAATTCTATTACGATTTTAGTTTGATAAACGGGCGTCAGTTTCAGTACGATGCGAGTCGGGTACCCGGGGAGCTGATAAAGTACTACTACTCACCCTTGCATGTCGCCGGGTTCCACGCCCCGGAGAAACGCCATACAACAAAAGCAAAACTTGTAAGCCGTGGATTAGTAGTAAGCGGCGCAGTTCAGCGCTGAGACCCACTTCACAAGTCCAAAATAACGATTTGCTTAAGTAAAGAGTTATCATCAGCCTCTTATCTACCTAGGATGATAGGATGATGTTAAGTACCTAAATACAGTGCACTTGAGAACTGTAAACGCCCGGGGCAGGGCAAGACGGACTCGTCAGCGTTTGCAAAAGAAGTAGATAAAGGTGACCTGCATTCATGGGTCTCCTCCAAATTAACCAATACTCCCGAGGCAAACAAAGAATCAGCTCCCAGCCAAAGATGCAGAATCTAAGATAGTGCACGTCAATGTGAGCCGTTTATTCAAGTTCACAAACATAAACTAACGCCCCGACTGTCCAAATCAAAATAGCTTGTCCTTGCTTCTGTTCTACCAGAGCATCGTGAGTTATTTCTAGCGGCGATGATACTCCTGTTATTGTTGCGGGGGGATCGACATTCTTTGCGACGTGAGGTGATGCAGAAGAGATAGTAGTGACTGGAGTCTGGCAGGCGATTGTTAGACGGCTCTTTAAGTATTCGATTTGACATTCGACACCACATCATGGTCGCCAAATGGGCAGTGGACGGATATTATGATGTCAAACACCTAGGATCTACTTGGTGCATACACTGAAACGGACTATTATTTCCATATTTCGGGGCTGTGTATAGAAGCTCCACTGGTAGTCATATATTGGATGGGCGGTCTGCATGCACAAGGCAGTTCCTTCATATCCCTCTGCGATCTATGGCAGGTTGTAATCACGACGAATATAGCCACGTCGTTTCGATTCTATAAAAAAGGTCGTATCTATGCAATACATCAAGTCACAAACTCAAAAACATATGCCGTAGGAAGAGATGGTTAACACCTCCGGTTATCATGTCTTCCGTAGTGATAGGCTAGAGTACCTCAGCCTCCCAAACAATCCTCCCCTTTTGGCCACTAAATGACAGACAATTTCTGCTCAACTGCGCTGAGACTGCCACATCCCCACTCATCCTTCATTTAACTACCGTCAAGTAACACAATTCAAACCGGAAAGACAAGCGGCGGCGTGAGTACTAGGGAAGCTGCGCAAATCGTATCAATTTTGAAGTTTCGGTCCCGGAACCCTGTCTGTGAGGAAACGAGATGCGTGGTTATGAGCGAATAGCTGAGGCTGGGATGGGAATCTCGAACAGATTTCTTGCTATCATTCTCTATTCATTGATAATTCAACGCGCTTTGGCCTCGTCTAATGTCAAAGATCAATTCCACTTCTACCAGCCAACTCCTGACACTTGGACCTGCACACAATATCTAATTATCTAGCAATACCTGAAGAGGTAAGAATCCTGCCTTTTGAGATTGTAGAAAATATTATAGACATGGCCATAGTTTCTGCGATGGTGTGCGCAGACGTTCCATTCATCCCCTCCATTGCACTTCTTTCACGCAATTTCCACAAATCCGCCAACACTTTGCTGTTCGCATCAATAGTCTTCGGGATTAGGGGATCAATTATGTAGTGTAGATTTTCTTGTGTATTGTATGTTTCCGACAAAAGTCAAACTTTCATTACTCGTGCAACTACTACTGATGATTTTTATTCTTAGATCAATCGAGTACTATCAGTGCACTCTTCTGGCGTTTAACAACACAGGTTGGAGATAGTAGACCTCCAACCGAACTAGATAATCGAGATTCGATGCACTCCCGCTTTCTTCGTCCAGACTTCTTTGTTGTGTACCCAATCTTCAATATGTTGAGACCAACGTCCTATCCTTTGAAACTTTCCACTATTCTCCAGCTTCAACATCAATCCTTGATGGGTAATGTGTGGTTTCGAGTCGTGGTCAAAACGCTCGCTGAACGACCCAATGAAGAGGCAGTAGACTGTGCCACCTGTGGAACTCTCAGCTGTGGGAGTGTCGTATTCAAGATGCAAGGAGTTGAAAATGCCATGTCGTACAGATAAGACGTTTGCCAAGGATACTGGCGAAGGGCGAGATGTCTTTGGAACATCTTTCAGCAACACAACACAAAGCGCTCCTTCGATAATAATGCAACCGCCTTTGACTATCCCATACTTATTTTCTCCGTCGACATCGACCTCGACGCTGATAACACGAGTCCGTGGATCCTGCCTATACGTTTTGACTCCCGCCCACTCCGCAAGCTTTGGTTTGGTCTCGTACTCCCATTCCATTCCACTTGCTGATTCACCACCGCCCCACACCAACGAGGCCCATGACCATGAAGGTACCGTCATCTCCCGCTTTCTAGTAGGCCCTGCCGTTTGTTTACTACCACCAGTCTCCCAAAGAAGGTCGCGCGCAAGATCGCCTTCCCATAACCCAGCAAGATACCTCTCATTCTCGGGAAGGTATTTCGCAAATCTGGATGCCAATCCTGCGAGAGACGGCAGCCGATCGGACTCGTACGTTAAATCCAACAGGCTCGCATCCTCGACGATTGTTCGCCACAGCCCATATAGCGCCTTCCTGTCTCTCTTGCTTGTTTCCCCAAGGTTGACGACTTGATCCTTGCTCGCGCTCCAGCCGTCTCCGTCAACCTGTTTTCCATCGAGTGACTTGCATTCGCATCTTTGGGTAACGTTGCACGCCCAAACCATTTCATTGGCATGGAAATGGACCGTTCGTGTGGAGAGGAATCGCTCTTGATATACCCATCCACGAGGCAACAATGGAGCAGTATTCGCGTGCTCTCGGATCCATCTGGGGATCTGCAGTGCTTCATGGGACGATTGCATGGCCAATCTAATCCGCACATCGTACTCCACTCCGGGAATTTTAAGCGACTTGACTGGAGACTGTCTTATCTTCGAGGGCTTGATACTCTCTTCTCTACCCCTAGACACCGCCCTCGAGAACTGTGCTGCCCATTTCAGAGAGTCTCTAACGGTCCATCTGGCCCCTAGACAGCCCTCATGTCCACCTCCCGCTCGCGTAGTGGCAATGTTCAGATAACATCGACTATATATGTCGGCCATTACAGCACTTTGTTGCTCCCAGTCCTGTTTATCCTGCTGAATGATACACAGTGAGTCGATCCAGATGTACTTTATCTTCAGGCCCCTTGTAATTGCGATCGCGTCCTGGAACGTCTTCGGCAATTGATCCCAGGGGATACCGTTCATCCGCTGTTCGATTGTGGCCCGGGTGGTGGTCAAAAGCTGCTTCTTTCCCCAACAATGACTTAGTGCAACATAGTGGCCACGCTGATCGGGTGACGACTCGACAAGTCGGACATCCTCTCCGGATAAGTCGAGAACACGTCGTGGCAGAAGTTCTGCCTCGTTGTTTGGGCCATGCCACTCTGCCTGACATATTTGATGGTTTTCGTCACAGTTATGTAGCCATCCCTTGATTATCTTTGCGCAATCTTCCGCCGTCGGCTTGGTAGGGACCTCACCAGCTGCACCAATCGATTTGAACGAGGAAGGTAAGGCTATTTATCATCAGTGACTTGTCTACTATTCCATTATGTGGACTAACCTCCCAACGGTGTGTAGATCTCTGCTTTGAACTCCTCTTGGTATCCGTCGTCCTTGCTACCTTTCTTTCTAGCACTGCATCTCATTTCCACTATCAGACCCTTCGACTCCTCATAGCGTTCTGTTGCTTCTCTTTTCTTCTTCTTCGTGGAATCTTCCGAATCGTCGTCATTTCGATCCAATATAGCGATGGAATAGTTGACTTCAGACTCCGGAGATATGTCGATGACCTCGCCTTCATTGATCAAGGTGTCGAATGCCGATTTCAACAGGCGACACGATGCACAGTTCTTGTCTTTGGCCAGACCGGCGGATGGAATCCAGTGACGTGCAACCTGGCCATACGAGCAGAAGTTCGGGTCTTTGTGAGGCTGAGGAATGAAACGAAGATCGAGGTCGAAGCAAATGGGGCATTTCGCGCGATCGCGGGGTTGCTCTTTGGTTGATCGGACTGCCCCGGGGATCTCATCTGGTGGACCAACATAGACTGGCGGTTTCCAATTTTCTCCTTTCCTTGGCATAATAGCAATGCTAGCGATGAAGATAATGTGAGCGAAGGGAATAGCGCTGAACTTTGACTATGATTGAACAACGTGCTGTCGGAACATCAAGTTCGTGCCCTGCCGATACATAAACGGCCGGAGTTTGACTGACAGAAGCTTGTCTGTAATTAGTTTCTCTCTGAGGTCCGGTCCGGCAGTGATATATTGATAACTCATGGGCAGGCATAGTCAAAGTTGAGGCAAAGGCACCTGACTGCCGGTCAACAGGGGTCGGCATCTATCCCATCTTATGTAGCCTTACGTTCATAGGAAAGGCGCGCTGTACGATATACCGACCAGTATCGACTTTTGCACAGAGATTTGCTGTCGCGGGCAAGCCTTGGATGTCTGAGAGCACTTTGAATTACTACTTATTGTTTTGCAAGCAATGATTATGAATGATCATCCTCCAGACAAAACTTGAACTAATAGCACGTGTACTGTACCATTTCGTTCAATTCGGCAGGCACCGTGACCCGTGACACGTCTGACGAACTTTTAGTTTCGGCAAATTACCATATATGGCAGTAAAATGATGTTAAAGCGCCGAAGGCGCCAAAAATAGTGAAAACTGGCCAAAATACATGACTTTTACCGTGACATCTGCTCGCTGGCGCTTTGAAGGGCACCGTGACGCGTGACTGCCGAATTGAAGGAAATGGTACAGTATAGGAGGGATAGTGTGATAATAGTGCACCTGTTGTGACGAGATTGTTGCGATGGGTGATGGTATTGCCACACGAGATTAGATTTATGAGAGGTTGAGAGGGAGGTTATGAGTCCTTTACGTAAGTAAAGACTTGTTCTTTACACAGGGACCCAGCGAGGGCACATGTTGGAATATGGGAATCAAACGGCACAATTCCCGTGATCCCATGCGCTGAATACGCAGCCACAAGTATGTAGATTTTATATATAAACTGAATTCTCCGTTATAGAGTAAATTTAGTTAGTATAAATTGTATTTACAGTATATAAGTACAGTATTTACATTATTGTGTACGCTATGCGTTTACCTCCCAATCACACAGTTTTTATCTAATTGATTTTGTCTTTTCAACAGCGCAATGTCAAGAATCTATCTTAGTGCGAATATATTTCCTGTTTTGTCTTTAATAATGTGACGTGAACGTGAATTGCTTTTGTAAAACTGGCTTCTCCTGAGTTATTTTTTGCCGAATGATGCGCTTCGTAATCGGGCGAGTCAGATGATTTGAGGAGGCAGAATCTTGTGATTCCATGTGGTTGGGTGAAAGTGACTACATAGGGTTCAGGTCACGTAATCCTATGCCACTTGAAGTTGAGACGTGAAGCCAGACGTGTTATGTTGTGGTTAGCCTATATAGTCACCTTGAGCATGTGTTGTAGGATAGTTGACTCACTAGTAAGAGGCTAGAAGAAGACTTTTAAGTATCTACACACAGATACACACTGAAAGTATTAGGAAAATTCTAATATAATTGGGAGGTGAGTGGGTGCAATTTTATGGATTCCTCCTGAGGAGGTGGTTTGAGGAAGAAAAATTTGGGTGTACTCACATGTCCTTCATCAAGGAAACTCATTGCAATCTGCACATGATTTTTGCCTAAGTTTTCTTGCTTTATTTGCCTTACAAAGCCCTGGTTTTACTTGGCACAATCTCCCACACTCAATGGGCAAGTGGAACCACACTTGTTACGACTTCAAGCTTATATTCACGTGCGTGGATAAAGCCGACAGTCAAGTAGTCAAGAACAGCGAGTTCCAAGCGGTGTCAAGTAAGAGGAGGTTAGATTCTCAAGAACTAGCTAAAGAATACAGTGGATCCTTCCTGGTATAAATACTATGAACCGCACAGCAAGTTGAAACGAGTTTGAATGTTCATCAGCAGATGTATATAAGAATAGAGGAAACAGATCAAGCGTTCATCAAAAGATGTATCATAAAAGATAGAAGTGAAAGTCCATCAAAGATATGATGGAGTTTCATAGATATGATGGAAAGCAAAGTTCATCAGAACATACGATGATGTATCAATGATGTGACGGATGACAAAGAAAAGGGAAAAGAAAAAGAAAAGAGAAAGGAAAAGCAAAAAGAAAATAAAGTGTCCGTAACATTACCCCCTTCTAAGGTTCGACTGTCCCAGTCGAATGGTCTTCAGTATCCGTAGGGTTCTCCGGTATTGTTTGCGATGCCAACGTCATCCGTGGGGTCGTCATAATCAAAGTAATCGCTTCTGTGAGGAGAGTCGTTACGCTTGAAAGGACAGTATCTTGTCGTATGTCCTGGTCCTCGGCGGTGGCAGTGGTTGCAGGTGAGCTTGGGGCAATATTGTCGTATATGTCCCAACTTTCCACATGCGAAGCATGTAACGTCCGGTCGACGTTGATTCCCAACACTTGTCCATCGGGCTCAAGTCGGGCGACGAAGGCGTGCCGGTCTGATTGTTGATGCCGAAAGGTTGTGGTGGATCAGCGTCGGTGAGTCGTTCCGTGGGGGTGTCTGCGTGCGGTGTTTGATGAGCATGTGTTCGATGGCTCGTTCAAAACCCTTGAGTTGAAGACGTTTGAGGGAGTCGGTGGCGGCTTTGTGGTGGACTCGGACTCTCGCCTGTTTGACTGCGATGTCCGCCTCGATGATTCGTATTTCGCCAGATAAATAGTTGAAGAATTCAAGTTCTCGTTCGATAAAGGGGGCAAAGGGCTTCGGCGTCGTATCGGTTTTCGGCATTTTCAAGATTTCAAGTAGTTCGTAGACAGAGAGAGTATTAAAAAGTTGAGACGTGTAGTAGTAGATTGGGGAACAGATGAGGCACGAGCAGTGGAATGAGACATTGTTGGATATCGATGTTTGTTGCCTAGAAGTGTAGCGACTTGACCTTTCTTATAGCCTTTGTTGCCAGTCCGGGTCTAAGTTTTCCTTGAGCTGGGAAATCCGCAGTTGATACTCTAGATTTTGGTCATGCGCCATTGCTGCGCATCTTGCCTTGAGTTCATTGTGTGCTTGTTTCTCCGCTTCTCGAGACAGTATAAATGCTACCTCGAGTTCTTCAAGCATTTGTTGTCGATCTTCTTGGGATTTTGGTATTTTTGTTGTGAGGAAAATAGGTTCGTGAGTGTTTTGGGGAAAGAGAGTGGACTTGACGCGTTTGATCGAGGAAAGGAGAGCATGTTGATTGATTGTTGAGTGAGGGAAGATGGTGGTCTTTTTACAGCTTGTGACGTGTTCGGTAAGTCTGTAAGATTTCGTTACCGGTTTCTTCAAAGACCGAAGCCAGTTCCCACGTTGCTTTGGTGATTGGATAGTCCCTTCCATTTGACGTAGTATTGGTATCCTCTTCCTCTTTTTCGATGTTTGAGAATTGTCTCTATTTCCCAATGTTCTTCTTCGTTTAATATCTCTGGTGGTGGTCGAATGAAATTGGGTCCATGTGTTTCAGTCTCGTGGTATGGATTAAGAAGTGTCGCATGGAATACATTGTGAATGAGCCATCCTTTGGGGAGTTCCAGTCAATAAGTTAGGGGTCCTAAGACTTCTTTGATCTTGAAGGGTCCTTCTCGTTTTGGTGCCATTTTCTTGTGATAATTCGTCTGTAAATTTGTCGCTTCTAGCCAAACTCTTTGTCCTTGGATGAACGGTGTGAAGTTCGAGTTTTCCTTTCAGCCATCCTTGTCCGGGCTAGTTCATGGGCTGCTAGGGCTTCTTCTCGATCCTTTTGAAGATACTTCAGTCTTTCTTCTACTGAAGGAAACTTGGTGTGTTCGAATGCGGTGGGAATTGCAATGGGGAGTATCCGAGAATTAATTCGAATGGTGTTCTCTGTCTGTCTGCATGCCTTCGGTTATTGTGAGTGAATTCGAGGGTCCCAAGTCGTTCGTGCCAGTCTTCTGGGTGAGACGAGCAGTATATGGATAGATAGGCTTCAATCTCTTGGTTATATCGTTCGTTGTTCCATCCGTTTGAGGGTGATAAGCAGTTGAAAATTTCGATTTTACTCCAAGGAGTTTCATTAGCTCTTTGAATGATTCAGCGGCAAATCTGGGGTCTCGATCTGATGTGAGGCTGTCTGGTAGTCCAAACCTTTTGTAGAGATTGTCCAGTAAGAGTTTGCCAGTCTTTTCAGCATCCAGTCCTTTCATTCGGCATGGAATAAGGATAAGTCCTTTTGTGTTCCCGTGATCGGTGATGCTTAGAATCGCATCAAATTCAACTTCTCCTTGCTTGTCCAGGATTGGTGGAAGGTCTGTAAGGAAGTCCATAGCACTGTCTGCAAAGGGTCGGGCTGACTTTGGTCCAGGTATCGGTATGAATGATGGGTTAGAGGGATGTCGATTTATTTTGAACTGTTGGCAGGCGGCACATCCTTTTACATATTGCTTGACAAATGATCGTAATCCTGGCCACCAGTAGTGTTGTTTTACCGAATTGAATGTTTCTAATTCTCCAGGGTGTCCAGCTGAGATAGGGTCGTGATATGATTTGACTATGTCTTTCCATAGGGTTTGATCTTTTGGAATGTAGGCTCGTCCTTGGTAGTATAAGATAGTTTTGCCGTTCACATTCTCTGTTTTCCATTCTCTGAGGTCGTGTCGTGCATTTGGTGGTCCTCCTTCTAATAGGGTTTTCATTGCTTCTGCTGCATTGTGGTCCAGTTCGTTCGCATTGGCAATTCTTTCCTGTAACTCGGGCGTCAATTAAGTCGATGAAAAGCTTTTCTGGAAGTAAGGTGATGTTTTCATTGTCATGGTCTTCTTCTGGGGTGAAATCGGGCGTCTTGAAAGGGTATCGGATTGAATCATTTTGTTTCCAGGTAGATGTACCAACTTCAGATTGAATTCTGAGACATACAGAGACCAGCGTGCCTGTCGTCGGTTTAGATTTTGGGCCGATCTGAAATATGTCAAATTCTTGTGATCTGAATATACCGTAGTCGTGTGTTCTGATCCTTGGATGTAGTGTCTCCATTCCTGTAATGATCTGATTATTCCCAGTAATTCCCTGTCGTAGATTTCGTAGTTTCTTTCGGTTGGAGAGAACGTTCTTGATATAAATGCGCATGGGTGTCTTTCGCCATTTCCGTCCAGTTGAGTAAGGACTGCTCCGGAGGCATATTTTGAAGTGTCAGATTCAATTTGAAATGGTTTGGCGGGGTCGGGCATCAAGAGTACCGGTTCTTCCGTGAATCGTTTCTTCAGTTCATCAAAGGCAGCTTGAGTTGTGTCATTCCATAGAAATCCTTTGTCTTTCTTCAGGAGTTCATTTAGAGGTTGAGCTACTTCAGAGAATTTCCGGATGAATTTTCGGTAGAAGTTCCCAAAGCCCAGGAACGATCGGACTTGTTTGAGAGTAGTAGGTGCTGGCCAGTCTTGAATTCCTTTGAGTTTTGTTGGATCCATAGAGATTTTTCCTGCTTCAACAATCATTCCGAGATATTCCACTTTTCCTTGAGCAAAGAGCATTTTTCCGGTTTGAGATAGAGATCGTTTTCTCGGAGTCGTTGTAGAACCATTTTGGTGTATTTTTCCAATTCCCCTTGATCTTTGCAAAGATTAGAATGTCGTCCATATAGATGATTACGAAGCATTGTGATATCATGTCTTCGAAGATTGAGTCCATCATGGATTGGAAGGTTGCTGGGGAATTGCACATGCCAAAGAACATTACAGTTGGTTCAAAAGTCCTCGGTTGGTTTTGAATGCTGCTTTCCATTGATCACCTTCTTTTATCCTGATGTTGTTGTAGCCCCATCGGATATCTAGTTTGGTGAAGAATTTTGCGCCTTTCAATTTGTCCATAAGTTCCGTAATCCGTGGTAGTGGGTAAGCGTTCTTGATCGTCCAGTCGTTCAGATACCTGTAGTCTTGACAAGGTCTAAGCTTTCCATCTTTCTTTGATACGAAGAAGAAGGGAGATGCCATAGGTGATTCCGAGGGTCGAATGTATCCTTTGTCCAATTGTTCCTTTGTCCAGGTGTCCAGTTCTGTTTGTTCTGCTGGTGTGATATTGTATGCCTTGAATTTCTTTGGTATGAATCCTTCTTTTAACTCAATTTTATGGTCCCATGGTCTTGATTCCGGGAATCGGTCTGCCGCTTGTTTATCGAAAAGGTCCATATATGATTGATATTCTGGGGAACGATTTCTTGGAGAGGTCTTGTCGGTTTCTCTGGTTCATATTGTTGGGCCAGCGTCTGTGAGGTCGTGATTTTGGTGTTAAGCCAAGTTTCTTTTATTTCGTCTTCGTTTGCATCCCCGATATATCGGATGACTAACGATTCGAATTCCTCCAATGGGTGGGTAGTCTCGATTGTTGGTGTTTGTTCGCTCTGTTTCTTCTTCAATGGTGGTTTGATTTATCGTAGGCCCTTGACGTGGTTTCCAAGTTATCTGTCCGTTCTGCCAATTGATTCCTGGATTCTTTTCCTGTAGCCAAGGGAATCCTAAAATAATTTTCTGTTTTCCTAGCCCAGAGACCAGTAATTGTTCCCGATGGTTCCGGTTTCCAACCTTTAGGTCCAGGTCTACAAATGACGAGATGGTTCCTTTCTTGTTTGGGGTTCCGTCTACGTTATAAACCCGGATCGGTTTTCCAAGGGTTGGGTTCTGAGTCCAAGTTTTTGTGCATAGTTCTGGTCAATGAATTTCCCTCCTGCTCCTGAGTCTAAGAGCGCAGAGGTTTCGACGATTTGTGAGCCATTCTGTTTCTTGGTGGGGAATGAAACTGGTAAAAGCATAGTTTTATTCTCGATTGTTGCCGTAAGTACAGATTGTATCTTCAGATAAGGAGAGACAGACGTCGTCCTGTTTCTCCACTTTAAAAATCCTTTTCTTCTTTCTCTTCAAATCCTGTTTTAACCATGAGGTCTGCGAGTTCGTCTTTTTGTCCTTGTTCAGGCTCCTGATATGGGCATGGAGTTCCTTTGGGGTCCACTTCTTGCTGGGTTGTCCTTGGGTTCTGTTCTGGTTTGTTGGTCCTTTCTGTGGGCAATCTCTGGATAGATGTTCGTTCTTTGCACCTGAAACAGGCGCCTTTCCTGATTAATTCGGGCTCGTTCTTCGGCTGTCATGGCGCTTACGTCCATCCTGTTTGGGTCGTAGTTCCTGTTGTTCCTTGGGAAATTGTTCCATTGTGGCGCCCTCCTGCGTTCTTCTGGTTCTTCTCTAAAGACCTTGGCCAGTCTATAGTTGGTGTCAAATGTTGTTGCTTTTTTGTACCAGCCTTGGATTGTTCTTGGAAGGTCTTCAGAGTACAGGATCCTGTCAGCGAAGCTGAGGCGTGATGCATTTTTGGAATAATCCTATGAGATGGGTGTGGTCTGATTCCGATTCTGTTCCTAGGTTGGCTTGTCCTACCCAACAACTTGAATTTGTTGATGATGTCTTCCACCCTTTCGTTGGGTTTTTGCCTAAGTCGTTTTTTATGTCGTTTCCATGGCTGATCTGGTTTCATCCACTGGAGTGAATGCGTCGTGGAATTTTTCGAGAAATGTTCCGAGGGTGTCCCATTCGAGGGTTTGGTTGGGACTAGTTCCTTTCGTCCTCGAGGTCAAGTACTGTTCCTTCCATAGTTTTGCTCCTCCTTCCATGCAAAATGATAAAATGAAGGCAATTTTCTTCTTGTCTGTGTTGTAGACGTCATCGTTTATGTCCATGTAGAGGTAGCAGTCTTGCATGAAAGACCTGGATTTGTCCTGTCTCCATCGAATACAGTGGGTTTTGTTGATTGAGATTTCTTTCTTTCCGTTTGTTTCGACCATGTCTGTGTCTTGTTGTTCTTCTTGATCTATCGCCAGGGTTGATAATAAGTCGTATAGCGAGTTTGATAGGTCTTCGTTGCCTAGGTTGATATCTTCAGAGCTTTGTCTGGACGGGTTCGGGTGTCTTCCCGGTGGTGCTGTGTTTCGTTTTGGGTTTCAGAGGTCTCGTCTGCTGGGGAGCGGGAGATTCGTAGATGAGCTAGTTCTTTTGTTACGACTTCAAGCTTATATTCACGTTGCATGGATAAAGCCGACAGTCAAGTAGTCAAGAACAGCGAGTTCCAAGCGTGTCAAGTAAGAGGAGGTTAGATTCTCAAGAACTAGCTAAAGAATAC
>JAJIRX010000518.1:0-51768 GCA_023853785.1 Psilocybe azurescens | reverse complement strand
TGTTACGACTTCAAGCTTATATTCACGTGCGTGGATAAAGCCGACAGTCAAGTAGTCAAGAACAGCAAGTTCCAAGCAGTGTCAAGTAAGAGGAGGTTAGATTCTCAAGAACTAGCTAAAGAATACAGTGGATCCTTCCTGGTATAAATACTATGAACCGCACAGCAAGTTGAAACGAGTTTGAATGTTCATCAGCAGATGTATATAAGAATAGAGGAAACAGATCAAGCGTTCATCAAAGATGTATCATAAAAGATAGAAGTGAAAGTCCATCAAAGATATGATGGAGTTTCATAGATATGATGGAAAGCAAAGTTCATCAGAACATACGATGATGTATCAATGATGTGACGGATGACAAAGAAAAGGGAAAAGAAAAGAAAAGAGAAAGGAAAAGCAAAAAGAAAATAAAGTGTCCGTAACATTACCCCCTTCTAAGGTTCGACTGTCCCAGTCGAATGGTCTTCAGTATCCGTAGGGTTCTCCGGTATTGTTTGCGATGCCAACGTCATCCGTGGGGTCGTCATAATCAAAGTAATCGCTTCTGTGAGGAGAGTCGTTACGCTTGAAAGGACAGTATCTTGTCGTATGTCCTGGTCCTCAGCGGTGGCAGTGGTTGCAGGTGAGCTTGGGGCAATATTGTCGTATATGTCCCAACTTTCCACATGCGAAGCATGTAACGTCCAGTCGACGTTGATTCCCAACACTTGTCCATCGGGCTCAAGTCGGGCGACGAGAAGGCGTGCCGGTCTGATTGTTGATGCTGAAAGGTTGTGGTGGATCAGCGTCGGTGAGTCGTTCCGTGGGGGTGTCTGCGTGCGGTGTTTGATGAGCATGTGTTCGATGGCTCGTTCAAAACCCTTGAGTTGAAGACGTTTGAGGAGTCGGTGGCGGCTTTGTGGTGGACTCGGACTCTCGCCTGTTTGACTGCGATGTCCGCCTCGATGATTCGTATTTCGCCAGATAAATAGTTGAAGAATTCAAGTTCTCGTTCGATAAAGGGGGCAAAGGGCTTCGACGTCGTATCGGTTTTCGGCATTTTCAAGATTTCAAGTAGTTCGTAGACGGAGAGAGTATTAAAAAGTTGAGACGATGTAGTAGTAGATTGGGGAACAGATGAGGCACGAGCAGTGGAATGAGACATTGTTGGATATCGATGTTTGTTGCCTAGAAGTGTAGCGACTTGACCTTTCTTATAGCCTTTGTTGCCAGTCCGGGTCTAAGTTTTCCTTGAGCTGGGAAATCCGCAGTTGATACTCTAGATTTTGGTCATGCGCCATTGCTGCGCATCTTGCCTTGAGTTCATTGTGTGCTTGTTTCTCCGCTTCTCGAGACAGTATAAATGCTACCTCGAGTTCTTCAAGCATTTGTTGTCGATCTTCTTGGGATTTTGGTATTTTTGTCGTGAGGAAAATAGGTTCGTGAGTGTTTTGGGGAAAGAGAGTGGACTTGACGCGTTTGATCGAGGGAAAGGAGAGCATGTTGATTGATTGTTGAGTGAGGGAAGATGGTGGTCTTTTTACAGCTTGTGACGTGTTCGGTAAGTCTGTAAGATTTCGTTACCGGTTTCTTCAAAGACCGAAGCCGGTTCCCACGTTGCTTCGGTGATCGGATAGTCCTTCCATTTGACGTAGTATTGGTATCCTCTTCCTCTTTTCGATGTTTGAGAATCGTCTCTATTTCCCAATGTTCTTCTTCGTTTAATATCTCTGGTGGTGGTCGAATGAAATTGGGTCCATGTGTTTCAGTCTCGTGGTATGGATTAAGAAGTGTCGCATGGAATACATCGTGAATGAGCCATCCTTTGGGGAGTTCCAGTCGATAAGTTAGGGGTCCTAAGACTTCTTTGATCTTGAAGGGTCCTTCTCGTTTTGGTGCCATTTTCTTGTGATAATTCGTCTGTAAATTTGTCGCTTCTAGCCAAACTCTTTGTCCTTGGATGAACGGTGTGAAGTTCGAGTTTTCCTTTCAGCCATCCTTGTCCGGGCTAGTTCATGGGCTGCTAGGGCTTCTTCTCGTTCTTTTGAAGATACTTCAGTCTTTCTTCTACTGAAGGAAACTTGGTGTGTTCGAATGCGGTGGGAATTGCAATGGGGAGTATCCGAGAATTAATTCGAATGGTGTTCTCTGTCTGTCTGCATGCCTTCGGTTATTGTGAGTGAATTCGAGGGTCCCAAGTCGTTCGTGCCAGTCTTCTGGGTGAGACGAGCAGTATATGGATAGATAGGCTTCAATCTCTTGGTTATATCGTTCTGTTGTTCCATCCGTTTGAGGGTGATAAGCAGTTGAAAATTTCGATTTTACTCCAAGGAGTTTCATTAGCTCTTTGAATGATTCAGCGGCAAATCTGGGGTCTCGATCTGATGTGAGGCTGTCTGGTAGTCCAAACCTTTTGTAGAGATTGTCCAGTAAGAGTTTGCCAGTCTTTTCAGCATCCAGTCCTTTCATTCGGCATGGAATAAGGATAAGTCCTTTTGTGTTCTGCGTGATCAGTGATGCTTAGAATCGCATCAAATTCAACTTCTCCTTGCTTGTCCAGGATCGGTGGAAGGTCTGTAAGGAAGTCCATAGCACTGTCTGCAAAGGGTCGGGCTGACTTTGGTCCAGGTATCGGTATGAATGATGGGTTAGAGGGATGTCGATTTATTTTGAACTGTTGGCAGGCGGCACATCCTTTTATGTATTGCTTGACAAATGATCGTAATCCTGGCCACCAGTAGTGTTGTTTTACCGAATTGAATGTTTCTAATTCTCCAGGGTGTCCGGCTGAGATAGGGTCGTGATATGATTTGACTATGTCTTTCCGTAGGGTTTGATCTTTTGGAATGTAGGCTCGTCCTTGGTAGTATAAGATAGTTTTGCCGTTCACATTCTCTGTTTTCCATTCTCTGAGGTCGTGTCGTGCATTTGGTGGTCCTCCTTCTAATAGGGTTTTCATTGCTTCTGCTGCATTGTGGTCCAGTTCGTTCGCATTGGCAATTCTTTCCTGTAACTCGGCGTCAATTAAGTCGATGAAAAGCTTTTCTGGAAGTAAGGTGATGTTTTCATTGTCATGGTCTTCTTCTGGGGTGAAATCGGGCGTCTTGAAAGGGTATCGGATTGAATCATTTTGTTTCCAGGTAGATGTACCAACTTCAGATTGAATTCTGAGACATACAGAGACCAGCGTGCCTGTCGTCGGTTTAGATTTTGGGCCGATCTGAAATATGTCAAATTCTTGTGATCTGAATATACCGTAGTCGTGTGTTCTGATCCTTGGATGTAGTGTCTCCATTCCTGTAATGATCTGATTATTCCCAGTAATTCCCTGTCATAGATTTCGTAGTTTCTTTCGGTTGGAGAGAACGTTCTTGATATAAATGCGCATGGGTGTCTTTCGCCATTTCCGTCCAGTTGAGTAAGGACTGCTCCGGAGGCATATTTTGAAGCGTCAGATTCAATTTGAAATGGTTTGGCGGGGTCGGGCATCAAGAGTACCGGTTCTTCTGTGAATCGTTTCTTCAGTTCATCAAAGGCAGCTTGAGTTGTGTCATTCCATAGAAATCCTTTGTCTTTCTTCAGGAGTTCATTTAGAGGTTGAGCTACTTCAGAGAATTTCCGGATGAATTTTCGGTAGAAGTTCCCAAAGCCCAGGAACGATCGGACTTGTTTGAGAGTAGTAGGTGCTGGCCAGTCTTGAATTCCTTTGAGTTTTGTTGGATCCATAGAGATTTTTCCTGCTTCAACAATCATTCCGAGATATTCCACTTTTCCTTGAGCAAAGAGCATTTTCCGGTTTGAGATAGAGATCGTTTTCTCGGAGTCGTTGTAGAACCATTTTGGTGTATTTTTCCAATTCCCCTTGATCTTTTGCAAAGATTAGAATGTCGTCCATATAGATGATTATGAAGCATTGTGATATCATGTCTTCGAAGATTGAGTCCATCATGGATTGGAAGGTTGCTGGGGAATTGCACATGCCAAAGAACATTACAGTTGGTTCAAAAGTCCTCGGTTGGTTTTGAATGCTGCTTTCCATTGATCACCTTCTTTTATCCTGATGTTGTTGTAGCCCCATCGGATATCTAGTTTGGTGAAGAATTTTAAGCCTTTCAATTTGTCCATAAGTTCCGTAATCCGTGGTAGTGGGTAAGCGTTCTTGATCGTCCAGTCGTTCAGATACCTGTAGTCTTGACAAGGTCTAAGCTTTCCATCTTTCTTTGATACGAAGAAGAAGGGAGATGCCATAGGTGATTCCGAGGGTCGAATGTATCCTTTGTCCAATTGTTCCTTTGTCCAGGTGTCCAGTTCTGTTTGTTCTGCTGGTGTGATATTGTATGCCTTGAATTTCTTTGGTATGAATCCTTCTTTTAACTCCAATTTTATGGTCCCATGGTCTTGATTCCGGAATTCGGTCTGCTGCTTGTTTATCAAAAGGTCCATATATGATTGATATTCTGGGGGAACGATTTCTTGGAGAGGTCTTGTCGGTTTCTCTGGTTCATATTTTTGGGCCCAGCTCTGTGAGGTCGTGATTTTGGTGTTAAGCCAAGTTTCTTTTATTTCGTCTTCGTTTGCATCCCCGATATATCGGATGACTAACGATTCGAATTCCTCCAATGGGTGGGTAGTCTCGATTGTTGGTGTTTGTTCGTCCGTTTCTTCTTCAATGGTGGTTTGATTTATCGTAGGCCCTTGACGTGGTTTCCAAGTTATCTGTCCGTTCTGCCAATTGATTCCTGGATTCTTTTCCTGTAGCCAAGGGAATCCTAAAATAATTTTCTGTTTTCCTAGCCCAGAGACCAGTAATTGTTCCCGATGGTTCCGGTTTCCAACCTTTAGGTCCAGGTCTACAAATGACGAGATGGTTCCTTTCTTGTTTGGGGTTCCGTCTACGTTATAAACCCGGATCGGTTTTCCAAGGGTTGGGTTCTGAGTCCAAGTTTTTGTGCATAGTTCTGGTCAATGAATTTCCCTCCTGCTCCTGAGTCTAAGAGCGCAGAGGTTTCGACGATTTGTGAGCCATTCTGTTTCTTGGTGGGGAATGAAACTGGTAAAAGCATAGTTTTATTCTCGATTGTTGCCGTAAGTACAGATTGTATCTTCAGATAAGGAGAGACAGATGTCATCCTGTTTCTCCACTTTAAAAATCCTTTTCTTCTTTCTCTTCAAATCCTGTTTTAACCATGAGGTCTGCGAGTTCGTCTTTTTCGTCCTTGTTCAGGCTCCTGATATGGGCATGGAGTTCCTTTGGGGTCCACTTCTTGCTGGGTTGTCCTTGGGTTCTGTTCTGGTTTGTTGGTCCTTTCTGTGGGCAATCTCTGGATAGATGTCTCGTTCTTTGCACCTGAAACAGGCGCCTTTCCTGATTAATTCGCCGTTCTTCAGCTGTCATGGCGCTTATGTCCATCCTGTTTGGGTCGTAGTTCCTGTTGTTTCTTGGGAAGTTGTTCCATTGTGGCGCCCTCCTACGTTCTTCTGGTTCTTCTCTAAAGACCTTGGCCAGTCTATAGTTGGTGTCAAATGTTGTTGCTTTTTGTACCAGCCTTGGATCGTCCTTGGAAGGTCTTCAGAGTACAGGATCCTGTCAGCAAGCTGAGGTGTGATGCATTTTGGAATAATCCAATGAGGTGGGTGTGGTCTGATTCCGTTTCTGTTCCTAGATTGGCTTGTCCTACCAACAATTTGAACTTGTTGATGATGTCTTCCACCCTTTCGTTGGGTTTTTGCCTAAGTCGTTTTATGTCGTTCATGGCTGATCTGGTTTCATCCACTGGAGTGAATGCGTCGTGGAATTTTTCGAGAAATGTTCCGAGGGTGTCCCATTCGAGGGTTTGGTTGGGACTAGTTCCTTTCGTCTTGAGGTCAAGTACTGTTCCTTCCATAGTTTTGCTCCTCCTTCCATGCAAAATGATAAAATGAAGGCAATTTTCTTCTTGTCTGTGTTGTAGACGTCATCGTTTATGTCCATGTAGAGGTAGCAGTCTTGCATGAAAGACCTGGATTTTGTCCTGTCTCCATCAAATACAGTGGGTTTGTTGATCGAGATTTCTTTCTTTCCGTTTGTTTCGACCATGTCTGTGTCTTGTTCTTCTTGATCTATCGCCAGGGTTGATAATAAGTCGTATAGCGAGTTTGATAGGTCTTCGTTGCCTAGGTTGATATCTTCAGAGCTTTGTCTGGACGGGTTTGGTGTCTGCCAATTTCGTGTCGGGGTTTCAGAGGTCTCGTCTGCTGGGGAGCGGGCGAGATTCGTAGATGAGCTAGTTCTTTTGTTACGACTTCAAGCTTATATTCACGTGTGTGGATAAAGCCGACAGTCAAGTAGTCAAGAACAGCAAGTTCCAAGCAGTGTCAAGTAAGAGGAGGTTAGATTCTCAAGAACTAGCTAAAGAATACAGTGGATCCTTCCTGGTATAAATACTATGAACCACACAGCAAGTTGAAACGAGTTTGAATGTTCATCAGCAGATGTATATAAGAATAGAGGAAACAGATCAAGCGTTCATCAAAAGATGTATCATAAAAGATAGAAGTGAAAGTCCATCAAAGATATGATGGAGTTTCATAGATATGATGGAAAGCAAAGTTCATCAGAACATACGATGATGTATCAATGATGTGACGGATGACAAAGAAAAGGGAAAAGAAAGAAAAGAGAAAGGAAAAGCAAAAAGAAAATAAAGTGTCCGTAACAGGTTGTTCTTGCTGCACATATTACTAATCTTCTTATTAGGCAAGATTTGGAATGCACATACGACGAAGCTGATAAAACTAGAGTGGAAAGTATTCACTATGGAGATATATATAACGGACTGGGAAGCTCCGAGAAGAAAGCGATAAATTCGATGACATATTCCGCAATATAGTAGCAGAGGGAAAAAGGTTTTTCTTTGTGTTTATTCTCCGATTCATAGCTAACATCGCTATCTTGCTTTAGGTTAAAGTTACTGCTGTTAGTACGCAGGCAAACAATCAAGATATAGCCATGGTGGCTGTTCCTCCCGGTTTCTTCGAAAGGATACTCCTCACAACTGTGTCTCTGAAGTATGTTTTTATTTACTGTTTCTCGAATTAGTTACTTATCAAAACGTTTTCAGGTTCCTTCTGCACTGCTTAATGACGTGTCACCTCCTACAGATGATATGAGTGATACACGACTTGCACCTGACGATGAAGTACTACCCGAAATAGCAATACCCTCAGAGGCAATTGAACGTCATCAAGAGTCTGCCGATAAGGTAAGTTTTAGGCAAATTATAATGTTGTATATGGCGTTCTAACAAGTGAAGGCTGGGCCTGGGCTGCGTCGATCATCGCTGCCCGTGCTGTCCCTAACCCCATCCCTGATAATATCTATAATACATTACTGAAATAATCTTTTGTTTGATTTTCTGAACACTTGAACACCTCACCAGGCTTTACGCAGTTTTATTATTAAATTACAGTGTATTTTTTGTTCATATTAGTCTGTTTAATTGAACCATATTAATCTGGCAATGTAACGGTTGTTAGTGGTGTATCCAAGACATTGTTTAATAGCACAGCTGGAACACCTTTGCGCAGTGAATCTGAGATGTCACTAAAAAAGGAAAAGAGCACCTTTAAGTAGTGATCTGGAACATTGCAAAATACCTGACAAGTGCACCTTTAAATAGTGTATTGGGACGTCATTAAATAAGGGGCTGGAGCACCTTTAAATAGTGCATCTGGGACATTGCTAAATGCTAAGCAGGAGCACCTCTGCATGGTGTGTTTGCAGACATTATTAAATGCTGTTTTATGAGCACGACTTAATGGTAATTTATCCTGTGCCAAAGACACCATTTGATAGTGATTCGGCAACCCAGCTAACAGTGTTCTCTGAGCACTATTTGTTGCTGCTGATAAAACATTATTTAATGACGCCATTTTGATAAATAACTACCGTCATTAAATGGTGTCAGAACATAATGATCTGATGGCGGCTGGGCACACTATTTATTGGCAAACTAGGCACATGAACAAATGCCGAGCTGGCTTCCCACAGTGTCCCTGCATGTGTAACTTTGAGGTTTTGAGGTTTGAGAACCACCAAGTGGACACACACATTCACTGAATTTGCAAAAAGTCATCTGGGATGATATACAGCCTAGATTTATGCCATATTGTGCTGATAGAAACAGTTTACATACACTCAAGCCGTCAACCGACAATATCAATATGATTTGACTTTGTTGAGCCTGAAAATATAATTCCTTACAGATCGGTTCCAGCCATCTAACAGAAATTTTGAGGGTATAACAAGAGAAAATCTTATTGACGCCCAATTATCCGACATTGATTCCTGTCCTAAAATATTACGGGCGGCGTGTGGATTTAAAAGGTAAATTACTCCCTTTGGAGTTGGGGACAATCGGTTCAGATGTTCGGGAGTGTTTGGGGATCTCTGAACAAGTTCTGCACTATCAAGCACTTGCCTGAACCTTGAAATGGACCACACGTTCAGTTCAATAAAGTTGAAGCCCACTGAGCCAAATGGCGACAACACTAATGATGAGTCTTATTAGATCTAAGGGTGTGATTTATTTCTTTTGTTTTTGTCTAATTTTCTAGTCATTTCGCTATTGAAATCTGGGAATAAAACGGCTTAATTTCCTGTGATTCCGTGCGCTAAATGTGCCACCATAAGGATGTAGGATTTTATGTAGACTTCATTCTCCGTTACAGAGCCCATTTAATAGGCCTAAAAATATTTTTACAGTACATAAGTAAAATATTTACATTGTTGCACACTACGTGTTTACCTTTGGTTTACCTCCCAGTCTTATGTTTTTATTTGTTTGATCGGACTCGCTTTGGTCTATTCAACGCTCCGGTTGTCTTCTATTTACCATCCATAGAACGCGTTCAATGACAACTCGAAGAAGTTTCAAATTAAGCATAACGAGCTGTTGACCCTGACGCGTAGCGGCGGGTCATAAAGCTCGTTAAGCATAATCAGACTTCCCCAGCTTACGTAGTTTTTCTTGTTATGCAACCCGATTAGATAAAAAATCGACGATGTGATCCATTACTTGGAATATCACGTTCCGCGGAGATACGATGGTGCATTAGGTGGCTATATGAGCAGCCGTAGTCGTTTCTATTCCCATCGATTAGGTGTTAACGCGCAGTTATGTCACTTACGGAGGTTGTCTAAGTCAAAGGGCGTTTCATATCTCTGGTTTCTGACAAGAAAACCAACACTATTTACATCAGAGGGAAGTAAGTGACAAGCACTGGCTCCTGCTAGATAGTACACAAATGCCGATTTTCCGATTTGTCAATGTCACATAATGTAAATTTATAAGGTTTTGCACCTTAGGGGTCATGGTATTTCACAATGCAATTGCGACAGAACTTTCCCAGCTAGCTGAGAATTTCAGGTGGTGCACGTTGCTGCCGAGTTTACTGTCAGCCAGTTGACAGACGCCGATCTTTGCTTTCATCGTCAAAAGGAGGAGTATTGCATTGTATCCACTCAGTGCCAGCGGCTACCTCTGATCATTGTGGTATCAATAGAGGGTGGAGAGCATGACCTTACATCAAAAATTTACACGTAGCAGGATGAATGGCTTGTACTAGGTCGAGTCTGATGTTGGTGTGGGATGGATATTGACAACGAGTGCATGGATTGGTAGCCAACCTAGACCACGAGATAAGAAGCGAATAGCCGGGACCTTGAGCTATTTCTCCAACAAAATCTCATATCGTCTAAAATTCACAGATTTTGGCTTCGGTGTTGTGGGCCGATGAATGCTCCATTAGTCGTTACTGAGAAAGGGCCGTTGTGGAGAACACCCCATCCACAAGAGCGGCTTTCCATTTACTGTTCACTACACCTCCTTCCTTGACATCGCTCACAGCAATCTTTCGTTGTATTGCCAGATTTGGGACGATTGAAAAGCTTTTGATTCGGCCACTCTTTACAAGCCATGCGAAGGCTTGGTCGATGGCGCGTGAATATGCAAACGGAGGGTACGTCAGATAGAGAAGAAGACGACGAGCGCCAATGTGCGAGATAGCATAAGCATGCGTGCATTTAGGGCTGGTAGAAAGATGAATCCGAGACCCGTAAGAAGTTGTATTTGCGACCCCAGAAGTATTTTGGACAAGAAGGGGCCCGCGAGCCTCGTCTGACCAACAATGGCCTAGATAGCACTTTATTTAGAGCAGGCACGTAAGATAAACATTTACACTGAGATTACCTAAAAATACCATGTCCCAGTCATCAGGCAAGTCGGACCATAGCGATTTCATTTGATCCACAATATCTTTCTCCATGTCGATATCATCTTCAAGAATGAGGGCTACACTATCAGCTCCTGAGAGAGCAGCATTTGCGTGTTGGTGAATGACAGACAGGTGTGAGTGCCAGCATGCAACTCGGGCAGGTGTGAGCCGCATGTGTTCCGGAATACTACCAGGCGAAAAGTCGGGCATGTCATAGTTGCGTTTGTTGCATGTGAGTGGCTGATAGGGTGGAGGTGATGTCGGCAGTTCCCAGACATCTGAGCTCAAAAGTGGGATCTCTTGGTTAAAATTTGGGATATCCTCAATGTGTTCAGGCCAAGAAAAAGGGTGTGAGCGTCATCGGAGAGAGTTGCAGTGTCGGCAGAATCCCGAAACCCCTTCGATGAACGAATTTTTTGGCCCAGTCCAGTATCTGACCGACCAGAGGATTGTCAGCCGGCATCGCGTCAAAGTATACAGAGTGTAGCCCCAGAGTGGCAAGCAGTATCTTCATGTCCATTCGCCGTGATTGACGGTTAGGAAGCGAGACCACATATATCTGCATTCTGGCCATGAAATCCATGGGCCTATCCAGGGCGATGTTTTTAACATGATCAATTCTGTGCGACGCCATCAATGGAGATATACCCAAGTACATGAAAAGAATTGTCGCCAAAGGCATGCATAACAATATAAACCACACATTTCGAAAAAGAGTGCCGCTGGTCATTGGAACTTTCAAAGTGGCGGGTAATTGAAATTGTATCGGAAGACCGTAAGGAGATATACGCGCTTTTAAGCCAAAGAATGAAGAGTTCTTGTATGTCAGAAGAGTAGAATAGAACTCCGAAGTAAGTTTACTCAGGGGGGAGTTGGCGACAGCTGGTTCTATTCTTTTTTTCTTTTTTTTTTTTTTTTTACGCGTGGGAAACGGCTGCCTAAATTAGTTCCCATGTGACAAACTACGGACTGGCCTTTCTTTTCCTGAACTATCATGACCTCGTTGGTATCGTCTCGGTGCCTCTCTATTGTGAATTGTTCAAGCGCGATGTAACTCAAACGATGAGAGTGTCTCTGATGATCACATTGGTACACAGATTTCTGTTTGGCACTCGTGGCACATTTCAGCGGTTTAAACATTTTTTCTCCTTGGCAAAACCGAAATATGCCAGGATATCCTCCATACCTCTACCCACAGCCCACAATTAGAACATGCTATCTGCTCCTTCATTCCCATCAGCTGGCATCGGCATCTTATCCCGACTGACCACACAGCTGGCATATCATCAATAGCAATTGTTCGCTCTGTGTGGGTTGCACACTGTCGGTGAGCATTCTGACTAATTGCCAAATATTTTCTGAGCACAATGATCGGTGTAGGACTTGCGGTTCATCTGCGAAGAGACTCGTTGCCAGCATTTGTTATGGCTCGGTAGCTCGTGCCATAGTGCGCTATTAATATCGCGGATCCATCTGGTCCCATATCCCTTGATTCCTGCCCAAAGGAGTCTTGATACCGACATGGAACCGACATGGCGCAGACCATATGGCTAACTCTACTACTGCGCAATGACAGGATTTCTTGACAAGTCAAGATGCCAGACCAGACTCCACCGCTCTCGACGGCATGATTTCTGTTCTTGTATTTGTTTTCACTAAAGTGGTTAAGACGGCCAAATTGTCGCTGCGCAATGGCGCGATAGACTTCATTGCCACACCAAAATTTCCGTTGCTCCCTTGCTAGAGTTCAAGGTCACAAGCAATTTTTACCCAGAAATACATCTCACGCACTAAATGGTGCCATGGGACATTCGGGAGCGGTTAATGACAGCCCATCCCACTATTGGTACGTACAGAATCACAACTCCATACCTTGTGTTTCCGTGAATTCGCGAAGTGATTAAGTACTATCCTATAGATAATTCTACGAGAAGTAACTTTACGAAGAAGAGATCTACTTCTCCGACATCCAGTCGGCGAAGCGGAATAGCATGTAGCCATTACCGAACAGAAGTGTGTGAGTAAACAGTTTATAAATACCTCACTCTCTGTGAACAACGCCTTCCTTGTCATGTGCGATGAGAAGAACATAACCCATTTATCAGGACCCAAGTTGGATCGGGTGGTGGTGGTGGCGGCGGAAATTCTGTTACATGTGAGATCTTCGCCTTCGATTAATCTCCAATGCCAACTGGTGCACTGGGAAATAGCCGTGTGTTGTTTTTGGCCTCCCTCGAGTGTAATCGTCCGGTTTTCAATTTAGCACTGAGCATGTGCAACATAAACGTCTTATCGTGCAACCGCATTTAGAATCGCACATGGATAGGCTCATGTGGGGGATATAAGCCCTCGACTTCCTGACTGAGCTACCTGATTCCCCTGTGTGGATTCACCCCAAGGATTTGCGATGACTGATCAAGCGCCGCAATATTCTACTGAAGAGGGAGGATACCTAGTGCCTTCGATGTCGAAAAGGCAGAGAGTCCTGAGACCAAGGTCATCGATGGTTAGTCTTGACATTGTGGCTATTTTTGCCTGTCTCATTCACCTTGCTTCAGAGCTTGGTATTGCGGTATGCTGCTCAACTATGTGGCTATCTGTGGCCACTAATGTTCCATTTACCTTCTAGGAGCTCACAGGCGCCCAGTTCGATGACCCGAATTTGGACAAGGATCAACTAGTGGCCTTTGATGACGAGAGCCCGTATCCCGAAGTCAGGTCCGCTGTGGCCAACACTGACGACCCCGACATGCCTGTGACGACTTTGCGAACCTGGGTCATCGGTATTGCATGGGCCATTCTCATTCCCGGACTCAATCAATTCTTCTTCTTCCGATTCCCATCCGTTACTATTGGTGGTATAGTAGCCCAGCTTTTGTCGTTCCCCGTCGGTCGGGCCGCTGCTGCCTGGCTACCAAATTGGCACATTTTCGGCGTTCCTATCAACCCAGGACCTTTCACAGTGAAAGAGCATGTGCTTATTACGGTACGTACAGGACCCCTGATTATGCCCTACTCTCATTAATTCTTCGCGTAACGCAGATCATGGTTTGTTTTTGGCTCAAGGGTCAGCGTAGCCATATCTAATCTCATGACATAGGCAACTGTTGGCGCCGGCTCTGCATATGCCACCGATATCATTGCCGTACAAAGAGTCTACTACAATCAAACCTACAACTTCAGCTGTGGGTTATTTTTGTATGATTACAAATAAACTGGTGGCTGAAATGCTTTGCAGACCAATGGTTTGTTGTGATGTCGACCCAACTTATTGGTTTCTCTATTGGTGGAGTTGCCCGGCGCTTCCTCGTCTCTCCCCGTCCATGATTTGGCCCGCAAACCTGGTCAATTGTGCCCTGTTCAATACTCTACATTCTCAACAGTACGCTGGTATGGGCACGCGCGGAGGTGTCAGCCGTGAGAGATTCTTTGTCTACGGTTTCATTGCTTCTTTCATCTGGTGTGAGTGGCCTTGTCCCTTTCAGTCTCGAACAGCGAATTTAACCTGATGGTCATTAGATTTCTTCCCTGGATATCTCTGTCAGTCGCAAAAATACAGACAAGATAGTTACATAAACTGACATACGTGATGTAGTCCAAGCACTGTCATACTTCTCGTGGGTGACCTGGATTGCCCCGGAAAATACCAGTTTGTGTCTGCTTTTACCATTTGCGGCACTTGCTAATCTACTGATCTATTTTTAGAGGTTGCTGGACTCTTCGGGTGCAGTGTACTTTTAATGTTCATTTGATTGTTACTTACATTGTCTATCTGCCCCAGATATGTTCACGGAATGGTCAGTCCTATAATAGTTATTAGCATGTACGGATGGTTGCTTACCAGCATCACCACAGGGAATGTCGGTAATCACTTTCGACTGGAGTCAAATTGCGTACGTTTCATTGATCGTTATTTGTATCACATTTCCTTATAAAGGAATATAACACAGCTATATTGGATCACCCCTTGCTACACCATGTAGGCGCCTATACCACGTAAATGTTTTTACGAACTAAACCAAAAATCCAGGGTGGGCTGAGGCGAACATCTTCGCTGGATTCGTGTTCTTCTTCTGGTTCCTTACACCGGTTCTTCACGTACGTCACTGGCTTTGAGTTGATGAGTTGGAGCTCACTTCCAGTCGCTTCCCCTCAGTACACTAACACGTGGTTCGGAGAATTCATGCCGTAAGTCTTACTCTTTTCTACGCTATGTATCACTGTATTGAACCTTTTCGATATTCAGTATCTCTTCACGCACATCTTATGACAATATGATGCAAACTTACGACGTCAAACGCATCCTCACTCCCGAGTCAACGATCAATCTCGAGGCGTACCACAGTTACAGCCCTCTCTTCCTGTCGTAAGCACTACGTCTGCGATTGTCTTTATTTGCGGCTCATAGAATAATGAAGGACGACATTTGCAATTTCTTACGGGTAAGACTTTCCTCTTTTGTGCACATATGTACCCTAACTTGCAATCGTTCAGATTGTCATTTGCTTCCATTACCGGTGGGTGTTCGGCTTTGCTGCTTACTTCAGAAGATTTCTGACTCGAGCATGACAGCCACGCTTGTGCACGCCTTCCTGTATTTCCGCAAGCAGATCTGGGTACAGGCTCGTCGCTCATTGCACGAACAGCCCGATATTCATGCGCGCCTTATGTCCAAATATGAGCAAGGTAGCTCTACATCTCCTGCGGATTGACCATTGTTGTTGATCGAATTCCTCAGTCCCTGAATGGTGGTATATGACTATCTTCTTGAGCATGTTCACAATCGGTATCATCAGTATCGAAGTTTGGCCAACGTGAGTCGCATTCGGCCCTTTATTTCCTGTGATCTTATTTTCCCAGTGAGATGCCCGTCTGGGCCTTCGTCTTGGCTCTCCTCATCTGTAAGTACCAGTCCTACCAGTAATAAGCAATTGCGAGACAATAACGTATCGACTCGTCTTTCAGCCTTCACCTACGTCATTCCCATCGGCATGATTCAGGCCATTACCAATCAACAAGTCGGTCTCAAGTATGTATTTCGTGCTCTTCCTCAAACTCAAGATGCTGATTGCCCTTGTGTAGCGTCATTACCGAACTGATTATTGGGCACGCCATCCATACACTTGCAGAAATTTTTAGAAAATCTAACAGCGCTGTACAGATATGCTCTTCCCGGACGCCCGATCGCCATGATGATGTTCAAGACCTGGGGTTATATTGTTCGTAAATAATCTGTCATATATATGCAGTCGACTAAGAAAGTGCTGTAGACTATGGCCCAGGCTTTGACCTTCACTTCTGACTTTAAGCTTGGTCACTACATGAAAGGTATTATTTCCTCCTGAGATTATTTCACATTGTAAATTGACTCATAATTTTTATTTAGTGCCACCCAAACCCATGTTCTGGAGTCAGGTCGTCGCAACTGTAATTGCAGGAACTGTTCAGCTCGGCGTTCAAGCATGGATGTTCACCAACATTCCGTAAGAGATCATTTGGCCATGATCTCTTGTTTTCATAGACTGAACATATTTCTTCTTGCAGCAACATGTGTGACCCACATCAGAAGGATGGGTAAGCTAAGATGCTAATCTTCACGACATGCACCACGACTGACGAATGCGAGGCAGATTCATCTGTCCGAGTACTGAAGTCTTCGGAACTGCTAGCATCATCGTAAGCTCCAGATATGCTGAGCCACATTTTCTTCGACTGACACATTGGATACTAGTGGGGTGTCATTGGACCGGCCCTTCAGTTCTCCAAGGGACAGACATACTAGTTTGTATCTTAATTTCCTCCTTTTCGATGATTTACTGACAGGACAACAGCCCGCTCATCTTCTTCTTCTTGATCGGAGCCATTGCACCTGTTATCCCATGGGCAATCAGCAAGCGTTATCCCAACAGCTTCTTCAAATACATCAAGTAAGTCCTCCACGCATTCTACTAATAACAAAGCACCATCTGACATTCATACTTTAATAGCATGTAAGCAATGTTTCGAGCAAGATTTTTCTGCACAGTACGGCTAACGATACGATTAGGCCCGTTATCTTCAACGGAACAGGTCTCATACCGCCTGCCACTGCCATCAACTACGTTCCTTGGGCGTGAGTGTCTTATCTGCCTTACATAGAATTTAATCTCAAATTTTTCGACAGTGGTGTTGGATTCATCTTCCAATACGTCATCAGAAGGTTGTACTTCTCTGTATCCACGATTGAACAGTCTATTAATTATGTTCGATGAAGGCGCCATTTCTCATGGTGGACGAAATACAATTGTGCGTCATTCTCCATGGGCAGACATCTTAATGCTTGGCCTCATAATCATCAATTTTAGACGTCCTCTCTGCTGCTTTGGACTCTGGATTGGCCGTCTCTATTCTGGTCATTTTCTTCTGTCTCCAATTCCCGAAGAACGGAACCGTGAGTACCATGCTACATATCGACTGATGTAAAGAGGAGCGAACTCTAACAAATATGACATCTATAGATCGGAGCAGATAACATTGCCACTTGGTGGGGGTAGGTGTCATTTTTTCCAATTGAATGACGCAAAGACTTATTCTTCAACTTCTCCACAGTAACACCGTTCCATTCACCGGTGCTGATAATGCGGGGACTCCCGTGCGCCAACTTGCTCCCGGTGAGAAATTCGGGTGAGCAAAATTTCACAGTGACTGGTGTCTTTATTATGCTAACCCTTCTCTAGTCCTACTCACTGGTAAGGTCTTCTAGAAGATCTACTCTTGCGACACCTCTGTATATTGTAAATTAGCTTCAATTCTATGATTTATCAACTCGGAAACGCAGCAATACTCGAAATGCCTGCAGCCTCTACCTGAGGAAAAGAACACGCCACAAACTATGTCAAGAGAAGGAAGAAAGACGTCAAGATATTTCAAGTAAATCCCCTAAGTTATAACGACCTCAACATCAATGCTCAGCGTTCAAACCCAATGCTGCAAGTGTGCCACGGAACACTGTAGAATCAAATCTTCTTCAAGTTACATTTTGCATACAGCAAACCACCCGGCCCATTATTGTTTTCCCAGAGAATATCAATATATTTGCGCACACGAGTCGCACTCAAGGCCTCAACTTTATTTCGCAGGTTCGCGGCTGCGCCCCAAAGGGTCAAATATAGGGCAGGCGAATCGAACGATTACACACTAGCCGAGAAACACTCACGGTGTGATGGATGTCAGGTGATTATATCACACCGCGTTAAATGACAGTCACTGCACTCCGGTTTCACTCCTAAACTTAAACCTCCATCATCTCGGTTGGTGCATCTTAAAATCTTAAATTATTACTGTCTGGGAAATTATAGCACCGCGCGTAAGTAATGGCGGATGTAAACGACAGTTCGAATACCCCAGGAAAGTGTCATCTTTGTCTGTTCAAAGGATTCTCTGATCCACAACGATCGTACATCCACACAGTAAGCGGAGCTTTTAGTAGTTGGGATGCACATTTGCCACCACTTCAGGATGAAGATGAAGACTCCGGGGAAGAATTGGCAGGACTTGAGACCCTAGCTCGCGTACTACATATTCTTGACATCCCGGATGCGTCATTTGCAAGGTATGTGTTCGTCGTAAACATCCGTAAACATCAGCTTACTACTTGTTGTCAACTCAAATAATAAACCTTGTTAAAAGCTACTCGACCGCGATTGACACTCTAAATACCGAGAAATACACACTTTTGCGCTCCCTTAACAGATTGAAACAAGTAGAAGACGAGTTAAATGATCACCTCGATTCGCTGAAGCACGAACACGGCTTGATAACACGGTGTGTTAACATTCATAACATTCCATATTCTGATGTACTCAAGTAAGATAGTTGGAATAAGGTACTAACGCCGGGTACTCAGGACAGCTTGTATCCAGAAACTACAGCAACGCTAGAGAAGCGCAGAGAGGCCGTGATTAAGAAAGCGAAGGAGCACCATAGGGAATTCGAATTTTTGCTAGTCAGTTCTTCAGAAAGTTACAATTCAGAAATGGGCTCAAGCTCTATATCGTAGGCAGACGTGCCACTCAAACTACCTACGGTGGATGGAACCCCTGTCACTATTGGTAGATTACTCGCACAGAAAGAGACAAATCAAGCAAAGGAACGGGAAATCAAGGAGAAGAGAACGAGGATCAAAGCTTTCCAAGGTCTACCGCCGGTAAGTAAAATTGGACGATAATCATACTCCTTACTACCATTGGATACCATTGTTTGACCTTTATATGCAGAATCTCGAATTAGCGAGACATGAGTTACGACAAGCTCGTCAACGACAGACCGAATTGATCCAACTTCGAGAACGACTATTGGCTAAAATGGCAGACGGTGTAGCATAATTTGGTCAACTGAAGCACGATTGAATAACCTCCTGTTTTCTGTCTTGGTCGTTATCAAGAAAGTTCATTGCCCATCGTCTACGATCAATGACATGGGAGATAAGTCTTGGCAACGACTGTACCACATATCACAATTACCGGCCTTATGTATCCAGCAAGATCCAGCGTCCAATGCTAAGGCTTAGCCCTACTGGTGGTACGTCCATAACAAATTTTGCCGTGTTGTCGTAGACGTTTGCCAAGACATTAGGCAATAGCAGAAATAGACCGAGAACTCTCCAGTCTCTAGCGTCCGCTTTCTTACTTTCTCAAAGCTTCTATCACGAATCCTTGAGTCGACTCAACCTCGGATCGGCAAGATGCACTCCAAGCATTGTCTACTGTGGCCTTGGTATCCAGTAGGTGATTCAAGAGAACAGGTAAGAGTAAGGGAGCCCTACAAGCACGATTGTCCTCAAACAACAAGCCGAGATTACGACGGAATAATTTACTTGGGCAATATTCTGCTTTCTCAGATGCGACCCCGACAAGATCAAGACAGAGCATTGTCATACAACATTTGGTGAATTCCTCTCAAGAAGGATTGCTTCTGGCCATATTTCTGCATGACCCGGTTCTGGGTTCATCACTGGTTTATGTCTATTGACAGATGGTGTTAAACATATGTTCAGAACAGTGGAGGTGATGCAGCCCTCTCTCTGCACTCTATTTCTCGTAGCTGGCCTGTGGTTCTGGCGTCCACTCAAGTGAAATGGGTCTTGGTATCCATTGTCACGAGAATGCGGAAAATTGCTGCGTCCAAGATGCTTTTAGTACGCGGCTATCATAACTCGGTTGCTTTTCCAGAATCAAGAGTTGATCAAGAGTCAAGTGCTTCTCTTGACAACTACCTATAACCTTCCTGTTTGCACTATACGTTGGGCGGATCTACGCCATATACTATATCCGACCATCGCATAATGCCCATATGTGGGTCTCTATGTTTCCGACGATTACCCCGCACTATTCTGGGGTAAGAAGAGGGCTTGGGATGGGGGTCTTGCTCGAGTATAAAAGATTACTGGTGAAATGCTTTTCTCGACTGGGTATTCAGTGTCGTCACTTTCGCCTCGTCAAACGCGTCTCGCTCCTTCCCACATTTCTCCAATGCGTTATTTACAAGCTCTTGCTTGTGCTTTGGCGCTTGCCCCTGCTAGCGTGTTTGCCGCACCACAGCCGTCTACTTCCAACTCTCAGGTGAACCCATACATCGGAAAGGAGGTATATGCCAATAAGGGATATGCGAAAAAATTGGAAGAGACCATCCAGTTTTTCAACCAAAAGTATGACTTTTATAACGCGGCGAAGACGAAGACTGTACAAAAATACCCACCTTCGCTTGGATCTCGAAGTCCGCTGATGTGAGTGTTTGTGTATGTGCATAGTATTGTAGAACCTTCGGTCTGTCTCAGGACGGAAGACGGCACATTACAAGAAACCCCTCAAAATTCGTCATAAGACCTAAAATAGAAACATCGGACATATCGATCCCAACGTATCGCTCCCGCTCTCGGCCACCGTTAAAACCCTATTCCTATCCGCACACCACATGGTTCCCGAAGGACAAGGGAAAAGAAAGCGGCTCACCTACAAGCTAATAATTCACCCAGGAGCGGGACAAGCCCCAAACCGATCGTTGTGAAATAACTTGGCAATTCCAAGTACATAAAATTTTAAGAGTAGAAAACATATTTAAGTAGGCTACTGTAATATGTTTCGAGGTCGAATTTCGGACCTGCAGTAATCACACCTTACTATTTGCACAAACCCTTTTGCCGTTTAAAAGAACTAACACGAACCGTTCAACTATCGACCCCCACCGTACGTCGCCATATCATCGAAATCGAAGCTCTTTACCGACTCGCTCACGTCCTCATCGCTTCCCGCCGTCTGTTCCGATTCGCTCGTCTCGTTTATAACCCTCTCGTCGCTATCCGGCTCACCCTTGTCACGGATATATATATACAAACACTTCTTAGACTCCCACCTTGCTGAACACCTCGTCAGCAACGAACTCTGACTGTACCTCACGGTCAGGATTAAAAGAAAGGGACAAGTCCTTTCCAGGACTCTTCCAATCATCTTCAACTGGAGCCCACCGCGAGGGGGTTCTAATAAAGTGTCTTGTTTATAAAAATCTTCTACCAGATCCCACAGAAAGTTTGCTACAAACTGCTCCGCTACGCACCCTACCATCCGTACCCCAGACCCATAAAGCGAAGTTCGATTTGCTTCACCAGTTGTCCAAAACCCGCCTTCATCAGTATATCCACCACTGGACACCTCAACGTCTGGAATCTCCGAATACTTCTCATATTCAGACTCGACAGAATCACGCTTCGCCATCGCCACCCCGCTTTATACCTATAGTAAATTGGTATACCTCCACGAACACAACAGACAATTATACACATACCAGCGCTTCTGCATCCACCAACATGTCTACAATGCCTGGAAGGAATCACCATTCGGCACCGAAGTTTGACAGGGCACCTGCCTCGCTGGTACGATTCCTGGACGAAGTACACCGCCTAGCAGCAAACTGCTCGTTAACAGAACAAGAAACAATCGATCATGCACTGGCATACGCACCGACCGAAGACTACGATTTGTGGGCGCTACAACCAGCTGCAGCAGGAGGCAACTGGACAGCGTTCAAATCAGCCATGATCGGGTTGTATCCAGGAGCGTCGGGCGACCGGAAATATTCGGTAAACGACCTACAAAACCTGATAGAGGAGCAGGCGTCAGTACCAATGAAGACCCAGAACCAGTTTGGTGAATACTACCGGGCGTTTCTCAAAATATCGATGTTCCTTAAAGCAAAGGATCGTCTAACCGACAGGGAAATTAGCAATATGTTTTTCCAAGGTTTTCCCTTAGAGTTTAGGAGGAAGTGAGAGAGCAACTTCGCCTTCAGAACCCACAACATCATCCAGATGACCCATGGACCCTCGACGACATATCGGACGCTGGCTATATTTGTGCTTTCGCGACACCCATCCGGAGGAGGGATCACTACTGTCGCGCAGCTAAACACGACGACAGTAGGGCATCAAGCTACGGTAAAGCAGGAGGTGTTCGACGTCGCCAGTTTGGGAAGGCATTCAACAACGTCAACTTGGTCGAAGCAGTCGCTCTGCTCATGCAGAAAATGAATCAAAACGGAGGACCAGTGCCGGCTTCGAATACACAACCGTCAGGACCAAATTTTATTCCAAGGAACAACGACTGTACCTTCTGCTCAGACTCGACGCACTACATGAATAACTGCGCGTCGCTCATGGATTACCTCAAGAAAGGGTGGTGCAAACGCGAACCACCATCGTACCAAGTGTCGCTCCCAGACGGCAGTCGGATATCTGGAAGAACAGCAATGGGAAGGAATTTGAAGGAGAAAATCGACAATTGGAGGCAGCTCAATCCTGCGAACACTGGGGTGCCATCGGTATCAGCAAATGTCGGTACAGATCCGGGACACAGGATCAAGTAGCCGAATTGAAGAAATTTACGATGACGCACCTGAAGATGTTCGCCCGACCGTTACCCAAAGGGACAAGGAGGAGCTCGAAATGCTCGAAACTCTTGCAGTATCGACCCAAAAGAAGATAGACGAGTCTCAAGACGTATCGGGACTGCCGCAGTATCAGGACCGACGACCCGGAGCAAAGGAAAGCAGGCAGATACCACGGGACGAAATATCACAACAAGTCCGGGACCGACAAACCCCGTAACAGAAGCTACATCGGGGGCAGCAAATGGTCCCCAGTACCGCTATGTGACCCCTATCGAAGACCCAAAAATTATAGACAGCGGTGGTTAAGCGAGGACTGTCAGCGACGGTAACGCTCACCACGCAAGAGTTACTAGCAATCGCGCCCGAAGTAAGAAAGCAGATTAAAGAGTTAATTCAAACGAAGCGGCTGACCTCGTCAGGATCTGCTTTCAACGTGATCACTGCCTCAGCAGAAGCTTCAGAACGCCCGAAACATCACAACCAAGGACGAACACTCCCGACAGGAACGATGGGCTCGTGGTGGCAAAGCATGTCGAAGATTTGCGTGCTATGGAGGTGCTCCTCGAAGGCAGGATCACAGTGGAGGCTCTCATGGACGACGGTTGTCAGATAGTGGCCCTACGAAGGAATCTATGGGAAAGGTTGGGGCTCCCCATCCGATCAGACCACCAAATGCAGATGGTCTCGGCCAACGCCACAACGTCACGGACGGTCGGCCTCCTGCACGATCTAAAAATAACTATAGGAGGGTATGAATTCTATCTGCAAGTCCAGGTCGTCGACGACGCTCCCTACGAAATGTTATTGGGGCGACCCTTTCTCACCCTTACGCAGGCCAGCGTACAGCACTTCACCAACGGAGACTCTCACGTCACCCTCGTTGATCCAAATACATGCGCAGTGATTACGGTACCCACTAGAACACGAAAAGCTAAGGAAACGGCGACGAACTTGGTCCTAACGGGTTTTTAGGGATCGATGAATCGGCAGGCGGCCGAGGAGACTCCAATCGTGAAAGGAAGGAACCAAGTGTGTCGGGCACGCTAAGGCAAGGAGAAGACGATCGTGAAAATGATAACCCTTCCGAAGGAGGGGACGAATACGAGGACGGGCGGTATGACGATATACCAGGTTTGCAAGCGGTGTCGGACACGGAGGATGAAGACGAGGAAGGGGACGATGGATGGGAGGATGATGCCAACCATCAAGAGCCTACAAATTCTATCGAGCGTGGGCTTGCTGACGACCTGTTCGAAGAAGGGAGTATAGGGGATGAGGGGATATATGACGACATGCCGGGGATGCAAACGGTATCAGACACAGAAGACGAAGGGGATGAAGGGGATGATGAAGAGGAAGACGACTACGACTATCGGGAACCGATACGAGCCCTGGAACCGGCAGGTGCGGCGGAATCGTTTAAGCGTACAAAAGGTCGAGAATCGTGTGAAGCCGGTGGCTACCACACTGCCCGAGAATTTCAGAATCATTCGAAAAACACCTGAAGACCCGCTACAAGGAATGCCCGTGCTGCCGACGAAGCCACCCGAATTCACACCTGGGAAGAGGTACACGGAAGAGCGTAAACAAGGTATGAAAGTGAATGACGACGGGTTCCTCTGGCCAGAAGAGGAAAAGCTGGTGCATTACTTGCTGAAAGCACATGAAGATGGTTTTGCCTGGGACGAAAGCGAAAAAGGGAAATTCAGGTCGGAATACTTCGAGCCAGTCACGATCCCAACGGTGGAACACGTACCGTGGGTGCTGCGAAACATACCGATCCCGAGAGGAAGCTACGATCAGGTTATCGAGGTAATCAAATCGAAAATTGCATCAGGAATCTACGAGCCATCCAACTCCTCCTATCGCTCTAGATGGTTCACAGTTCTGAAAAAGGACGGGAAGTCGCTACGCCTGGTACACGATCTCCAGCCATTGAATCGAGTCAGCATAAAGGACAGCGCATTGCCCCCAGCGTAGAACCATACGCTGAATCGTTTGGCGGGAGAGGCTGCTACGGTATGTTCGATCTCTACGTGGGATTTGATCAGCGAGAGCTAGCAGTGGAATCAAGAGACCTTACCACATTCCAAACTCCACTGGGGACCTTCCGACTCACTTCAATCCCAATGGGGTACACCAATTCCATGCAGATTCAGCACGGAGACACAACATTCCTCCTGCAGGATGAGATACCGCACATCACGCAACCATTTATTGACGACGTCCCGGTAAAGGGACCCACCACGCGTGTACGAGATTCCGGGAGGCCGGATTTGAAACGATAGCGGAGAACGACGGAATTCGGCGGTTTGTATGGGAACACCTAGGCAACGTGAATCGAGTGATACAGCGTGTACGGGTGGCAGGAGGAACATTCTCTGGTCCTAAATCTACCCTGTGTGCGGCATCCGCAGTGGTCGTTGGCCATGTATGCACTTACGAGGGTCGAATACCGTTGCAGTCGAGGGTGCAGAAGATAACCGATTGGCCAGTGTGCAGGAATATCACCGACGTACGAGGATTCCTGGGGACGCTGGGTACTATCAGGATGTTTATAAAAGATTATGCGAAACATGCAAAACCGTTGGTGGAACTCACACGAAAGGACAAGGAGTTTATGTTTGCAGAAGAAGAAATGGCAGCAATGGGAAAGCTGAAACTACTGGCGGAATCGTGCCCGGCGATCCGTGCAATAAATTATGAGTCAGACAACGAGGTTATACTGGCCGTCGATTCATCGTGGATGGCCGTAGGATACGTGTTGTCGCAAATAGGGGACGATGGGAAACGGTATCCTTCAAGGTTCGGCTCCATAACATGGAATGAAAGGGAACAGCGGTACTCGCAGGCCAAACTCGAGTTGTATGGGACGTTCAGGGCACTCAAAGACGCGCTGACTGTACATTGTGGGCGTGAAGAAGCTGGTGGTTGAGGTCGACGCAAAGTACATCAAAGGAATGATCAACAATCCGGATATCGTTCCAAACGCCAGCGGCGAATCGGTGGCTGGCAGGCATCCTCCTTTTTAGTTTCGAACTTCGGCACGTCCCAGGCAAAGATCATGCGGCGGCGGATGGACTATCTAGACGGGGTCGGGCAGCAGAAGACATCGTGGACGAAGAGGACGTGGATGATTGGATCGACGAGGCTAACGGGTTCGCCATCGAGCTGCTGAACTGGCAACGATCACACGTACAACGGGCAATGGAGTGTCAGGACGACTTACTCGACGAAGCACCGTACCTCCCACATAACCAAGTCCGAATGCCAAGACGCCGAGAGAGCCAACTACTGCGGCCAGCGGGCGCTTAGTGCTGCAAGCCGAGGTGGAAATTTCAAATATTCCAAGAACGGAGAAAGCGCGCCCGCCACGAAAAAGCTGGCAGAGATTCGGCGTTTCCTGGCAGATCCATCAGCGAGGCCTAGCATGGACATGACGGACAAAGACTTTACTAGGTTCGTACGACAGGCCTCAGATTTCTTCCTTCACGACGGAGTTTTGTGGAGGAAAGACAGAGAAGGAAAGCACAAGTTGGTGATACCCGCAAACAAGCGAATATCCATCATCCGCCAGGCGCATGACGACCTAGGCCATAAGGGAGTCTTCTCCGTCCGCATGCGACTTCTGGAGCGTTTCTGGTGGCCGTATCTGGAAGATGACGTAAAGTGGTTCACCCGCACTTGTCACGAGTGTCAGATCAGACAGCTCCGAATGATCCGGATACCGCCCATAGTGCCTACGCCGAGGGGTCTGTTCAGGAAGGTGTACGTTGACACGATGTTAATGCCTAAAGCAGGCGGGTATCGTTACATTGCTCACGCGCGTTGCTCGCTGTCGTCATTTCCTGAATGGGCAAAATTAAAAACAGAATCCGCGAAGAACCTGGCATCGTTCCTTTTCACAGCAATTCTATGTCGATGGGGGCAATTGAAGAAATAGTTACGGACAACGCTCCTCAATATCTAGCCAGCGGCTGAATTACTAGTGGAGAAATACAAAGTCCACCACATCCGCATCTCGCCCTATAATTCCCGAGCTCAAGGGCCGATCGAACGAAGGCATTTCGACGTGCGAGAAGCACTTGTCAAATCCGAGCGGGAGGGGTGGAAACGAAGTGGCCTGAAGTCGCCGCATCGGTCTTCTGGGCAGAACGCGTCACCGTGCAGAAGAGCACGGGGTACTCCCCTTTACCTTGCCCATGGTGTAGAGCCCCTGCTACCCTTTGACCTAGCCGAATCCACATACCTCTGCCCAGCTGGGGAGGAGCGCTTGTCGACTACGGAGCTCATCAGCGCGAACGGGCGAGAATGTTGCAAAAACGCCAGGAAGACCTGTTGATGGTAAGGGAACGGGTTGTGTCGTCAAGATGGAAGGCCATCAAGCAAAAGGAAGACGAACATCAAAGGAACACCATTGATTTCGACTTCAAACGCGGCGCATTGGTCCTCGTGCGGAACTCACTCATCGACAAAGATCTCGGAAGTAAGACACGACCACGATATCTCGGACCCATGCTGGTTGTGAGACGTACTAAAGGGGGATCGTATGTCCTGGCTGAATTGGACGGGGCAGTTTCGAAGCTTCGATACGGCGCAGCGCCGGCTATTCCCTTACTTCCCTCGTACCATGCACGCCGGTGCCGGTGACAAGTATCATTGAAATGAACCCCGATGAGCTCAACGAACTCGACGACGAAGGACCGAGCGACGACTCGGACGCCGACCCCACAGAATGACTATATCGAGGAATGACCAAAAGGCGACGAACGCCTACCAAAGCGTCCATTTGGACGACCAAAAAGTATTTACAACACAGCCGTATCAACATCGCTTTCTCCCTCTATCTCTTGCCTTTCTATATTCTGATCTCCTTTTCCATCTTTTATTAATCTCTCTTATCCGTTTCTCATTTAAATTTCATAGTTATCATCTAGTTTTCAGTCTTTTATCCCTCTTCTTACATCCCCTGCTAGTTCCGTATTTTCAAGGTTCGACCCGCTCGACAGCCAACACACACCCACTACAAGGCCCCATCGTCACCATCCAAAGTCTCATGCCCACCATCCAACGGATTAGCGACAGCAACAACGCGACCCTGCTCAGACTCGTCATCAGCCGGAAGTCGGCTCCAGAGCACGGGCACGCCGAACCCTGTTACGAAGGCGCTCGCAATGGAGGGCAAAGTCTCCGCCAGCAGGAGTTACAAGGGCAGCGCGGTGCGGTTACGGGTACGCCGGCACGATCGAGGAGATCGTCGACCAAGGCCAGGATCCTGTTCGCCTCCCCAAGGGCATCGTATGGGTCGACCAAGAGGCGCTGTTGTTGTCGGACGATGGTCTGAGCATCGTAATGCTGCAGCCCGGCATTAAAGAATGCGCGCTGGTCTGGAGCAAGGGCGTTCAGATACTTCTCGACGCAATCTTTCCCTGCGGCTCGAACAACGCGCTCTCTGCTCAGATCGACTCGCTTGAAGCAGTCCAAAAACAATTTGACATGCTCATCGTCAACCGAGCAAAGCCTGCCAAACGCTTGAGCTACCGACTTCGCCAGGATGAGCCGATCCAGCTCAATCTCGAGATGTTTCACTTCGGCTTCGGAGATATCGCCATGGTCAGCGCAGCAATCGGACAGCCATAGTCTGGACGAAGCTTTTCAGCTCTTCGTATTCAGTGTAGGACAAATCTCGGAGGTGGTCGTAGTGCGGCTCGGTCGGAAGGAACAGGAGGCGTTCATCAAGACCCTCGTCTCCTGGCTCCGGGTGCAAAATATCGTTCAAAAAATGCGTAATCCTTGCCAGCGGTCGTCAGGGTCAGCGAGGGAGTTGAGCACCTCACGTATCAATGGGGGCGTCATGTCGGTTTTAAGCACAGGAACACGGTCTCGCTGTTGACTGGGAAGTCAACCTTTATAGTGTCTGGGAGGTGTAGAACCTTTGGTCTGTCTCAGGACGGAAGACGGCACATTACAAGAAACCCCTCAAAATTCGTCATAAGACCTAAAATAGAAACATCGGACATATCGATCCCAACGTATCGCTCCCGCTCTCGGCCACCGTTAAAACCCTATTCCTATCCGGCACACCACATGGTTCCCGAAGGACAAGGGAAAAGAAAGCGGCTCACCTACAAGCTAATAATTCACCCAGGAGCGGGACAAGCCCCAAACCGATCGTTGTGAAATAACTTGGCAATTCCAAGTACATAAAATTTTAAGAGTAGAAAACATATTTAAGTAGGCTACTGTAATATGTTTCGAGGTCGAATTTCGGACCTGCAGTAATCACACCTTACTATTTGCACAAACCCTTTTGCCGTTTAAAAGAACTAACACGAACCGTTCAACTATCGACCCCCACCGATACGCCGCCATATCATCGAAATCGAAGCTCTTTACCGACTCGCTCACGTCCTCATCGCTTTCCCGGCCGTCTGTTCCGATTCGCTCGTCTCGTTTATAACCCTCTCGTCGCTATCCGCTCACCCTTGTCACGGATATATATATACAAACACTTCTTAGACTCCCACCTTGCTGAACACCTCGTCAGCAACGAACTCTGACTGTACCTCACGGTCAGGATTAAAAGAAAGGGACAAGTCCTTTCCAGGACTCTTCCAATCATCTTCAGTATTCTGTTTAATCTGAAGTACTGGGTATAATAGATCGCCGACATCAAGGGATTGATCCAAGAGACTCTCGCTGCTCAGAGAGCAACGGGCAAACAGCAGATTCTGCAGCTCGTGGTTTACAACTTGCCCGACCGCGATTGCTCTGCCAAGGCTTCCGATGGAGAACTCCATCTCGATAATGATGGACTCAATAAATACAAGAATTATATTGACAGTAGGTGTCTTCTCTCCTTTCATTCCCCTGATCAATACTCAATTTTTTTGCTACAGCTATTGCCAAAGAGTTGAGCACCCCCGACGCTCAGAAACTCAACTTTGTCGTTATCATTGAACCGGATTCGCTCGGCAATATTGTCACCAACTTGGGTGTTCCAAAATGTGCCAAAGCCGCCCCAGCGTATAAAGAGGGTGTCTCGTACGCCATCGCAAAGCTCCAGTTCCCCAATCTCTCGATTTACATCGATGCAGCCCATGGAGGATGGCTTGGATGGGACGACAACCTCGCACCCACTGCCATCTTGTTCGCCGACGTCTTGAAAAGCGCCCAGACCGTTACACCCGGAGCCACTGTCCGTGGTGTTGCCATCAACGTCTCCAATTACAACCAATACGTCTCTGTCGTCCGCGAGAACTTCACAGAATGGTCGAACAGCTGGGATGAGCATCACTATGCCAACTCGCTCGGTCCTCATCTTGAGCAGGCGGGGTTCCCGGCGCATTTCATCGTCGATCAAGGAAGGGCTGGTAAAGGCGCCATCCGCACAGAGTGGGGTCAGTGGTGCAACATCAGGAACGCAGGGTTCGGGACACGGCCTACGGCGGACCAGGCGGTCCTCAAGAATCCCTATGTCGACGCGATTGTGTGGGTGAAGCCCGGAGGCGAGTCCGACGGTACATCTGATCCCAATGCTGCACGATTCGACGCTACTTGCGCTGGACCTGTTGCGCACGTCCCTGCGCCTGAGGCTGGATCGTGGTTCAATGACTATGTCGTTAATTTGGTGAAGGAGGCCAATCCTGAGCTCCAGGCGACGTGGTCGTGGCCTTGAGCTAGTCCCCTACGTTATATTGTACATAAAAGCTGTGTAAAATCTGTATAGGAGTCGATAACTTGCCTTAAACGTGTATGTCATTTGATAGCCCCTATCTAAGAAAGATTTTCAGGAGCTCTGATGGTATGATCGCAGCGTTAGCTCAGTGACAAAATAGCCTGCGCCAAGCAAGGCGCCTGTGTAACTTTGCGAGGGTCCACCGCGATAGTTACCTATTCAGTGCGAAAGCTTTTCTTGACGTGAGTATCTCATCAGAACAGGTTTGTATCCTTTCCAAGCTTAGATACGTAGCGAACATCATGCCAGAGATGTATTTACCGGATACTCTTCAATATAAGCGGTTGGGCATGGCTAGTCTCTCCTAGACATACTTCGATATATGTGATGGTACCCTACGGATCACGATATATGACACATGCAATTCATATGCTCGTCAATCTAAATCTATCTACTTGACTTCTATATGAAAGTAAAGCATCCAAAGCATCTTATGGTCATTGGAATGTCAATACAAGTTAGTTCTAACTCAATTCTAACTCATTAGATGTCTGTACTGCGACAACCAAGCGGCGACCATTCAGACTTCAAGATGGAGACCCATTGCAAGTATACATTGTACAAGTATAGATTGATCGGTCACGATATTCAAATTTAAGAGTACCGATTACTTAGAATCATTAGGAGTACTAGTACTTAAGTCGCGGGTACTTAGTGTTAGGATCAATGGTTAACGCCAAACAAAGACGGCAGAGACAGTCGTGGACGACTGGACTGTCAGTTTGTCACTCTTGTGTGCATCATCTAAAGATATATTTCTCAAATATTTCTCTTGTTTCTTGTTTCCTGTTCTCGATGCAAAACTAAGAGGCGAAGAGATAATTCCACTTCTTGGGGGTTCAGCTGTTCGACTCAAGTACCCATACTTTATTGCTTTGGAGACTCATTAGAGTAGTTGGAGACCTCTGACCGGTGAGTAATGCCAGTAAACAGTGTCGTTACCACAACAGCATTCATCGACATGTATTCGTCATACAGAACCCAAATCTTCTCTTCTCTATACGGATTCCAGGGTGTATTAAAGCCACGCTTGTGGGAGAATCCAAACCGCTGTCTATCGCACCCGACTGCCCGATCTGGGGCGTTCCGAAGAACGCGACGTGGAGATAAATCCATTGACCTGGTTTGCACATCCTACCACCATCGTTAATCTGAAATGCCTGGAATAACGAGCACGAATGATGCCGACTCTCCAGTTCGTATCGTCGTAACCCCCTCGCAGTCTTCCTACTTCGCCGGGGAATCTTTTCCGTAACCATCACATTCACCAATACGCGATCAGCAGAGGCAGGACCATCGAGACCCAGCCCACATTCTCACAAACGCGGCGCTCACTCGATCAGCTCAGCGCCCTTAGCTCGACCACCGACATCTCCTGGGACGCCGCGTAGCGCAGCCATACAGACCCCAGCTCGAACCAAAGTCGTCGAAGAATTGCCCCGCAGGAAAGGTTTTATCGGGAAGACCAAACCACCGTCAAGTTCCGAGAAGCTACCTGATTTGATCGAGCAGAGGAGGAAAAAGCAGCTGGTGCCTAAAGCTCTTTCTGTTTCGGTCACTCCGTTCGAGTTGGAAGGTCAATTTGCGGAAGGGGTCACAGCTTTATCAGCTCCGTATTCACAAAGATCGTTTAATCAAAGTGGGTCGTCTCTAAATTGACATTTAACCTTTCAATTAAAGAAGATGTAGCCCCAACAACCCCTCATGTTTCTTCTCCCCTTGCGCGCACAGATTCCCTCCCGTTGGCCTCCAACCACCCCCATGCAAGGAAACAATCTATTCTCGATGGCCAGTTCTCGCTTGACGTTTTGTCTCCGACCACATCTACTCCGCCGTTACCCTACACGCCCAGCTCTTCTACGTCCACGTTCTCATTGGCTCTTGATCCCATCGCAGAGGCAACCATGTCGCCTTATCCCTCCACCCCAGCCATTGGGTCACCCACCATTGAGCCGGTTTCATTCCCACCTCATACTCCCACCGCTAACGCACCTCCCACTAATTCCGTGTATGCATACCCACCTCCGCGACCTGCCAACAATCGTCCGGCACCCATAGGACTTGGACAGCCTTCGAACTCTCCGCGGGGGTATCTGCAACCACCCCGCTCCGCTTTCGCGACCACCTTCCCACCACCTAACAATGAGCTGATCCTGTATTCGTATGCCCAACTGTCCGGAACAGTTTTGATCACCCCGGTTCCGGGTGCCCTGCCTACACCCGACCAATCAAATACCCTCAACGCGGTACGCGCTGCGCTGCTCAGCCGCTCCGTGCTAGGCGGCGGCAGCATGGACATCACATCCACGATGAATGCGAATTCGCCCACCTCGCCGAAACCGCGGCTCCGGCCAACCCACAGTCGCTCGTCGTCGTTCTCAGCCGGGCTTCTATCCATCCTCTCTCCGACGTCCCTGGTCTCGTCGATCGCGAGTCCGTCGACGCCTGCTTCTGCGCACTCGCGGAATGGGTCGATACGATGGCGTACGTCGTCCTCGTCGACGATTACCCCGTTAGCTACGCCGGCCTCTGCGCGATTTCCGAATAGCAACAGCAGTCCGAGTGTGCTTGCGTTTGGGAACCCTCCCGGGCAGGAATTTGATCCCGAGGAGCCGTTGCCGACCTTCGAGATCCAGCCGGCGATGTTGGCCGTGGATTTATCGCTTGCCCCGGGAGAATCTCGCACTTGTATGTTGTGGTCTCTCTAATCTTCGTTTCCTTGTTTTTGGCGTCAAAAGTGCTTTCGTCCTGACCCTATTTTCGGTTCTCGCGCAGATACATACACTACCAGGCTCCCGGACAATTTACCGCCGACATTCAAGGGTAAGGCTTTAAAGTTCAATTATGAACTGGTCGTGGGTACGTGTCGGGCAGGTCCTTCAGGGGGAGGAGGGGTGGGGTTAGTGCAAATAGCATCAGCCGCGTGATGAAAGTTCCAGTACGGATATACAATCATGTCGCTGGTGTGTACTTTCACAGCTCTTTTCTGGGATTTTGTTCTGAACGGTAATCTGATGGTATTATAGTTGGTCGCTCGTTGAAACCGTATGACTTACTATGGCCTGTAAGCCGGAGACAGGACGTCGGTATGCCTGGTACGGAGGCTAAAGTGATGGAGGAGGCTACCGAAACAAACACTAACCTGCTGAGCATACCTCGATTACCTTCTTGTGAGGGTTTCATTTCACGTGCTGCGTCTTTTTTGTGTGCTAATACTTCCCCTGGTGCAGCTTCAACTACTGCTTCTTTCACGTCGACAAATACACGAGAGTCGATACAAGAATACGCGCGATCGCTTCTAGCTTCATTGCCGGATCCTGTCCCGCAGGAAGATGACGACTCCTCACCATCTTCGGCTGACGGTCCCAGCATTGGCACCGGCGGCAGTAAGGATGGTGTAGGCGATGGACAGAACGGAAAACGGCGTAATATGCGAAGAGAAGAGGAGCTTCGGCGGACGGAAAGTGAAAGAGAGCGCGTGGAGGAAGTCAATCTCACAGGCTGTCGCGAGGCGGTGGAGATTTTGACCAGAAACCCGAAGAAAGGTAGGTATTGTGCATGCTGTATGATACTTTTGGCTTTGTTGTTGCTAATGTGTCTGTGTCTGTGCTAGCTTCTTATGATGTGAACAAAGATGGAGTCAAAGTTGCTGTTCTTACTTTTACGAAATCTGCGTATCGGCTTGGAGAGACTGTGACGGGAGTTGTGGAGCTGAATGAGCGGACGAGCAGGGCGCGTGTTCTGAAGGTTCGTCTTTTAAAGTGCGATGGCGTTTCAAGCTGGATTGCTAACATTATTATCGTTATGTTTAAGCTTTCAGCCATTCTAGAATCACATGAGACGTTACCCTCAACGTTATCACCGCCCTCGAGTGCGAGGCATTTACGACGCGCGCACGCCGAATCGCATTCCTCATTCACACTAAACACTCTTCGAACCACTTTTTCACTGGATATTCCCTCGGACGCTAGCCCCGCGTTCCAGGTACGCGTCGGAACCCCCGTCAGCACTCCCTCCAGTCCGTCCTCGCCAGCGCCCACCTCCCCGATGCCAGGAGGTCTAGAGTGGAAAGTCCGCCTCTGCTTGCTCGTGGGCGTCGCGTCGGAGACGTCGTATACCGGCGTGCATGACGCGCGCCTCAAAAGCCTCGTCCGAGACGGCCCGCGCGGGGAGTGGGGCTCGTCGTGGCGGGCCACGCCAGGCAACGCGCCGCTGGAGAAGCCGAATCTCAAATTGGAGGCTGCGCGCGCGCAGCAGCAGCGACGGCGGGCCCAGCAGCTCTCGTCGCCGAGGGCGTGGTCCCGGTTCATAGTCTCGTCCATCCTGTATGGCGGGCAGAACGAGAACGCAGAGCGGGAGTATCATGATGGGGATGTGCTCGACACGGACGAGGATGATGCGAATGGGGACCGGGATACAGATGGGCAGGGGTATGATGGGATTATACCCGATCTCGCGGGTGGTGTTGGTATTGGGGTGGATTATGCTGGTGGCGAAGAGGGATGGAAGGATGTGAAGCTCGAGACGGTCGAGTGTGAGGTGCCTGTGAAGGTGTTCCCTGGGAATACAGCGTTCAAGGCACTGGATGTAGTGTTTGATGTCTGATATCAGATGTTGAACGTGGATGGATGCCTTTAACGGGCGAGACGAACGAAATGATATACTCTGTGATGGACTGGTGGATGCATGGATCATGGATGTACGTATGTGTGGGGTGGATTCTGGTTGTTTTATTATTCCCTTTCTGCGTATGTTTTATGTTAACGATTTTTCTTTGATCATTTTCAACTAAAATCATCTTCCTACTCATTACTTATTCTTATTTTTTCCATGGTCGGCAAAATTGTAATGGAACTCAATCACACATTCTGTGCATTTTTATATTGTCATGCTATAGTTGCATCTGCGCAACTTTCAGCTTCAGATATGATTAGAATCGCCCGACCGCTGCAGAATTATGTGGAAGAGCCTATGAGGGGCGAGTCGTAACTCCATTTTGACCACTGCGAAGGAAATGATTTAATTTTAAGTACCTAACTTTGGTAATTAGTCGATTTCAGACCGTTTTAGGGAGAAAGTATACCAAATTTAGTGATGACACTAACTTAGGGGCTACAGAGACTTTGCGGGCCATGTTGGGCCTTCGAGGCTCCGCTCCCTTCCCACTGAACGAAATCCTGGCATTCTTGGACAAGTAGAGCGATCCAATATAGACAAATGCAAGCCCAAAAGATAGAAAATGAGCAAAGAGGTCGTAATAAGTGGCTTTGAGAAGAGAAGATTCCTTTATTTACTTCATGGGAGAATGATCAAGGGAGAATCAACGACTACAATTGATCAAGTTGCTGGTTCATTAACCATCTGTTAACCAGATCGAGTGTCTCCTTGGGCTTATCGTATGGAGCCTGCATATGTATGGTCAGTATGAAAATCAAGTAAAACACAAAAATAAAGATATGCACCATGTGTCCAGCCCCATCAATGGAAACATAGGTCAAGCCCTTTGCGCTCCTAGTCACACCTGCCTTCTTACCTTCTACAAACCAGTCTCTTAAAGGCAGAGAACTAAACTCATCATGTCCGCTCCATTCAAACTCCAGCGTCCATCTCTCGTTCCCTACCTGATTGCAAACCCAGTCGTTGTTTCCGACGTAGATGAGGGCCTTGATGCCGCGATCCAGCAAGGCAGAGACATAGTGATAGGTAAGTGGAAACTCATCCAATGCCTCGGCAAATCTCAGCAACATCTCTATTGAGCAGGAGGAGAAATTGGATGTTATGGAGGGGTCGACACCCAGCATCAATCGGACAGCGGGACGGTCGAGGTATGTAGTGATGTGTCTGCCAGTGTTTAAATTGAGTATTAGAAGTAAGTCGGTATTTGATGCACATACTTGGTCACTGGATAACAAAGCGTGTCGCCATACTCACCTTCACAGTCCCGACTGACATCATAAGGATTTTTGTCTGAAATTATAATCAATAAAAGAAGCAAACCAGGCATTCAATAAGACGTACTGGTGGTGTAGAATGGTTCTTCTAGTTCTTGAGAGCAGAATTTTACGGCCGCTCTACATGATATAGGATCTAACTGATCGAGGCATGATGCTTTCATCCACTTCTTGCACCTTGGTACCTGAAGGCTACACATAAGAGACTATAGCATCAGAATGATCGGGGCAAACCATTTGTTTCATGCGGGTGCAAGTTCTAAAACGCATGTTATACAGGAAGTAACAAAGATTTCATAAGGGAGACTCACGCAATGTTCAGGAGTGGTCCTGCGACCGACGCAGGAGTGCATGCCATGTCGTAATAAGACAGCATCATTGAGTAGAAATCGGTGCGACCATTTCCTGCAAAAGAATTAGTATTACATCTTCTCATCCGTTTTACGAGGCATACCAATCATGATAGATGTCAAATTGATCGGAGTCATTCCAATCTGTTCGAGCTTCTTGTTTTGGTCGTAGACTTCGGCTGCGAAGACAGGAATAAAGCGACCCTAAGGTGTGCATTAACTTTCGAACCATGGATGTACTTGACACTACCGACTCCAAAGGATTCCCCGGCCATGTGAAATGCCCTGCCTTTGAATTGACTGAAATTACTGAAGAATATGGCCACGAAGGCGGCAATATCCTTGGCTGCCTCTTTTGTAGAGCTCTACGTTAAAAAATCATGTTAAAGACAGTGCTAAAGAGAAATGGTCGCAGTTTGATGTGTGTGTGCGTACCACAGATTCACCATGGCCGGCGTAAGAAAACCCAGTACCAATAGGTTGATCGACGAAGAAGATATTTGCGTTCGAATTCCAGGATTCTGGATGAAATTTGGTTCCATTGCCATCAATTATTCTGCAGGGACCTGCCATACAAGATTAGCTAGTAGAGCAGAACAGAAGTAATCATACACACCGAGTTCCATGAAAAGACCCATTGATGAGGAACAGCCAGGCCCTAAGCATTTGGTAGGCCATTAATTTACAAAATATACAAAGCTATGCCATTAGGAATGAGACAAGAACCTCCATTAGTCCAGAATATTACATCGTCTTTGTCTGGGTCATTCCTGCTCTCGAAGAAGTAGAAAAACAGATGACGTGCTTCGATGTCAATGTATCCCGTATATGATCTGCCGCGACGGTCAATGTCACAGGCATTTTATTGGAATAGAGAAGTCATTTACTTCACTGTCTCATCGCAGAATGTCGACTTCTTGACACGGACGCCATAGCGAGGGAATTCGGGATGACTGAGCTTCGTAAACTCAGTCTCAGATAAAATCGAGAGATCCTCGACTGGTGTGAAAAGACCGTCGGTGTACAACTCATAACCTCCTGCATTAGGGGATGGGAAATGGTTTAGCCTTGAATCGATATTTAGATGTCCTATTTGCGCCCTCGAATCACCTTTCGACAGTACACGTTGATAATCTTGCTGCGCGAATGTAATCGTGCCCCAAGAAATCAGTCCAGCTAGGATAGTGTTGGACCAAAACATGATGACCGTCACTAAGAGCTATTGAGGTTTGCAGCTGGTGGGAAAGCATGTTTAAATAAAATCAAGAGACAAGAATCTCGACGGGCGCGCCGCTCTCGGACCATTCGGTAGAAATATGTTCAAAATAAAACAAGATAAGCCAACACACTGTTGGTTGGTTGGTTGGTATAGTGAGATTACCGTACATCCCTTAAGAGTAGACTCGTGAAAGTCAGGAGAACCTGGAACTCCCACTTTTCCACGAAACCCCTGTATTACTTCCGGTTGCTCCACGACAAATGTCTCTGCATCCACAGTCGCCTCACCGATAAGCTTAATAGGCGTTATTCAGGTTTTTGAATTTCATCACCAAGTTCAAACCAAGTGTGTACAAATTCATCGCCAAGTCCAAACAAAGTTCGTACAACTATATTACACTAACTATAGTACAAAGATGTTTCCTCGAATATTCGCAATACACGACACACAAATCTTGCAAATTCTGGGACCAAAGCACCATGCTTTAGAAACATGCACACTGTCGTAGGCATCTTCATAAATCTCCTCCCAATTTTCATAAGGTACCAGAATTTTTGCATTGATCTTTAAGATCCTCCTACGCAATCTAAGCTCCAAAGGACACGCCTGACAGTGTTACTCGTAGTACACAAATTCAGAGGCTACTTGCATTGACACTCAACGTTCAAGAGCAACAACTTACATCGGTCAAAGTCGAGCCTGAATGAGAGCGATAAATCAGTGCTCATTTATTATTTCAAGTTCACGACTATAGATCCTGGTTATTCAACCATCGACTGACGAGCTCCAGTGCTTCCTTAGGTTTATCGTAAGGCACCTTTTCAAAACCAAATGTGCGTTAGATATGACATCCGGCCTAGTTTGTGATGAAGTACAAACCATGTGCCCTGCCCCATCAACGCTAGCGTACGTCAAACCTTTCGCCTTTCGTGTGAAGCCAGCCTTCTGACCGTCCACACTCCATTCCCTTAACGGCTGAGACGCGAACTCTACATGCCCACTCCATTCAAATTGTGTGGTCCATGCCTCATTCCCCAAATGATTACAAATCCAATCGTTTCGTCCGACATATATGAGGACTCTCACCCCACGATCTAGCAATGCCGCAACGTGATTATAGGTTGGATGGGATCCGTCGAGGTTCATGACAAAATCATTGTTGACCTTCAAGGATATTAGAGTGATATTGGGTGTTCCCGGATCGATGCCGAGGGCTGACCGAATTTCAGGGAGATTGAGATAATTTCGAATGTGCCTTAGAATACAAAGTCGTCAGAATAAGGAACGGGATGACTTGATGCTTTATACCGATTGAGAAAGTAGCAGGCGGTATCTGATGGTGAGCCTTCGCATTTCCGAGTAACATCGTAAGGATTGATTCCTACATTTATGAATTAAAGCTTGAAAACTTTAGCAATGAGGACGTACCAGTGGCCTCGAAAGGCTCATATAGTTGATCCTCGCAAAATGAGATAGCGGCACTGCATTCGATGTTGTCAAAATGATCCATGCAGGATTCTTTCATCCACTTCTTGCATCTAGGTAGCTTCAAGGTGGTAAGCCCTATGTCAGGGTAGCCAGGTCATATCATAAAGTAACGGACAGACAGCTTGCTTCATGCGAATGCAGGTTCTATGCGACGGTCAATTGAATATCTTAATTTGACACAAAGGTGTAGAAATAGTACCGACCTGATGTCGAGAAGAGGAGCTTCAGATGCAGCAGTACACGCTTTATCATAATACGACGGCACCATAGTATAGATATCAGTATCTCCGTTTCCTACATTGCACGAAAACGAAGTGTTAGTCAAACTCCAAAGTAAGTTAAAATGAGCCTCACCAATCATAATGGACGTCAGATTAATGGGTGCTAGTCCCGCCTTTGCCAATTTCTTGTTTTGATCATATATCTCGGAAGCGAAAACAGGAATGTACCGTCCCTGTGTGGATGTTATGTCAGATAAGGCATAATTCTGAATTGTTAAATTGAATGACTGACTCCATAGGACTCGCTGGCCATGTGAAAAGCTCTCCCTTTGAGCTTACTGAAGTGCTCGAAGAATATAGCAACAAATGCAGCAATATCTTTTGCCGCTTCTTCGGTTGTGGTCTGTAATGAACACAGTGAGAAACATTGTCACAGCCCGGAGGAGTATAATGAAGCGGATGTTGGCAGACATACCACACTTTCACCGTAGTCAGCGTATGAGTATCCGACACCCACAGGTTGATCAACAAAGAAAATGTTGGCATTCGAGTTCCAGGATTCATCATGAAATTTGGCGCTTGTGGAGTTTACCACCCTGCAAGGACCTTGTTCATTATAATTAGAAGACCAGATTCTTATGCTCGGCAAGACTTTTATGAATCCTACCGAGTTCCATAAAAAGTCCCATTGCTGAGGATCCACCGGGACCTGAGAGGCGCATATAATCGTTAATTTCGTCAATTCTCTTCGACGTCAGCCATATGCGAATGAAGGGGACGGACCTCCATTGACCCAGAAGATGACATCGTCTTTGTCAGGATTACCTCTGCTTTCGAAAAAGTAGAAGAACAGATGTCTGGCATTAATGTCTATATATCCAGTGTAAGAACTACGGATACGATTAGTGCCTCAAGCTCGGACTAAACCAAGAGCTGAACTTACTTGACTGTTCCATCGCAGAATGTCGATTTCTTTACGCGAACACGGTGATGCGGGAACTCCGGATGACCAATCGCACTGAACTCAGTGTCAGACAACGTTGAGAAATCTCCAGTCGGCGTGAAAAGACCCTCGTCATAAGGCTGATAACCCTCTGTAGTAAAATTGTTACAGCCTCTGGATTAGTTAAATAGAAAATTTGAGAACACACTTGGTAGTACAGTCTGAGAAATTTGCGGTGCCACCCTGCGGGAAGCGACTGTGCTCCAATAAAAGAGACTAGCAACGAAAAGCCTGAACCAGATCATGGTAGTTGCAAATCAAACTATTGCCCATTAAGATAAGACGGTTTAAATAAACGTCGGAAAACAGACTCATGAGCACATGCTGCTGATTACACGGACCAATATTCGTTGTGCCAAAGGAGTTGCTCAACTCTGCTGCGTAAGGATGATGGTGTGATAATTTCGCTTGCCTTGATCAATGCTGTTGTATAGAACACCTCATAGAATTGCGGCGCAGCCTGTTCGGAGAAAGCCGTTTATCGCAGGATAAGCAGTTAAATCAGAGCTTGAAATATCGGGAATTGCCCCTCCCATGAGCGCGACTTGAGCGCGAATTAGTAGTTGCCAAATTATGTAGCCGAAAGATAGAGATTTCCCGATCCAAGTGCACTCTTCTGGATAGATTTTATACTTCGATATGTGCTAGTTAGGGTACTCTGTCTGAACTACGAAGCTATGTGGTGAGCATGGGCAATTCAGATGATACGGGCACAAATCGAATACAAGTAATAGTATACTACACGACCATGGGAAGTCAAAATTCTGCATACTATGGATATCCAGATTATTTGAGACTATAAAAGCATAGCTCATGGGAAAACAGCTTCTTCGTAACCAATCTACATCCCATATCCCTTCTCAATCTTGACCTGCTTTACAAACCCATTCCTTCTCCTCACAATCGTTCCAGTCAAATAGGGAGAGTCAATGGTAGCAGTACTTGTTGGATGTAAGGGCCAGGATCCCAACGCGGTGCTTGGATATCTCACGGTGCTTCCCATAAAAATCGGAGGTCATAGGTTCCGTCCAGTATGAAGAAAGCCCCAGTATATAGAAGTTTCGATAAAATGGCCAATATCGGACTCTTATATCGACCTATGGCACATAAATTCATGGCTGAAAGCGTTAAGCCAGATACACTCATAAAAAAGGAAAAATCCATGTTATCGTCATAGGCATTTATTCCGAGCTCTTCTAAGTTGGGCGCTCCCCATACGGTGGAATAGAAATACTGGTCTCTGTTGTGAAAGATATCTATTTGTGATCCGGCCGTATCGTTCTCGTGCACTTCTCCGTCCTCGTCTTCATACCACATCGCACCCTCCATATGATCCTGAATGGAGCCGCAAAATATTCGATGTATTTGAGATATGAAGAGGTCTCTGGGGTTAGGTAGCCCTTTCGGAAGGACTGAGCGCAGCAGGTACGGAACCTGCGCGTTAACACTGTCATAGGTGGCCAAACTGACAGGCCGAGCTCAAACAAATAAATTTAGACATCTCTTTTCTGGAAAAATATAATAGCAAGCTTGACATGCACCCGGAGATGTAAAAGTTATGGAAAAAATTGGCAGGAACGGCGTCTCCAAAAGAGCCGGGTTGACTAAGCTCTAGGAATTCCAAAACGAAAGACTCATTCAAAAGTTGATGGCGTCTGCGGGGAGCTTTACTACAAGATAGCCCAAGGAAAGATGTCTGAGAAGCGGGAACGATTGCTATAAACGAACACCTGGAGCCACGTCGTGCCGACATGTTCCTCGGGGCAAAGTGTCTCGAGGCTAGAAGCCAGGCTTTGAATGAACTTGTATAGCCAGTCTATCTCTGATTGAAAACCAAAGTGTGGAGTCGAATGGATAGTTTTGAGAGAGATATGCCCTATATGTGTATTGGCATTAAGCGTACGCTCAGTTATGAAACAAGGCACTTTAACATAAGATCAAAACCACAGATTTCTCAAACCAAGGGATACGATCTCTTCGTCGCCGGTTTTAAAGTCCTGAAGTACCAGGGATCTTAACTGAGGAAGTTTGGACCGAAAATTTGCAGGGAATCAAGTCCACGAGTGAACAGATTTGTCGGCGGAATTATGGCAACTTGATCATTTTCGGAAAGGTGAGGACCGTAGAGATGTACAGCCAGATGACGGACATTCAGAAGCGACCCCTTTTCGGCGAGTATTTGCAGGACCATGGCCACATCCGAGGATCTATCACTTTGTCCCTACGATTGAACAGAATGAGCGCAGATCTCATTTTGATATATAATTTTTTGATGAGTTGGCCAAGTTTAGGGTCCTTGAGAAGCGTCCTGGAGATTTTGGGGTGTCCTCTTCGTTATGCAGTATTATTTCAAATAGACCACAGGCAGGACCACTTCGGATATGGTATGGTTGGTCTACGCCAAAGAGAGCAGACCAGACGGCTATTTGGTGAAAGGAAGATGCGAAGCCACGATCGGCCATAATTTTGGAAAAGGTCTGGCAGTCTATCCATGGAGGACGATACGCGAGGAATGATGGATGAAAACAAAGAAGAACTGTGTTTTTTTTCTATCGATATAATGAGGGTATGACGAGGTTATGATATCAAGACGACTCACTGCAAAAACTTAGAAGCTTCTAAGTCCTGCCGAAATTTGAGGATCGTAATCGGACAGGTTGAATGGGCGCATTTGGCGGAGACTAACTGAAAGCTGTTGACTGTTTTCTTGCTTGGCAATATTTTCTGCTAAACAGAACACTGCCAGTCAGTTGCCGTTCCCGCGTGAGTTGGTAGCTTCATCAGTACATCTTCTGGAATTGTTTCCTGGAATCGTTATAGTAACATTTGGAATCGTTCCCTACTAGAGTCGGAACCATTATCCAAGATCTGATGCAACGTTGCCCCAAGTGGCCGCTATGAGGGTGAGGATCTAGTAAGCCAACGCGTTTTTTCTTGAAGGGAAGCCGGACGGGGTTACACGACCTTAAGACCATTGGCATGTCTGATCGACAACTCGAGAAGACAGAAGATTCAGAGCTTCGCCGCTGCGCTGCGCAGCTCAGAAATACTCTGCATGGGTCGGACTGAGTATTATTGGTCCTCCAAGCAGCATGCTTCATGCTTTCCTTAGACTTCTCTGATTATTATGTTCTCAGTATCCCCGTCTGATAGCGGCCTGTGTCCCTCTTCCTCTTCTACTTCTTCCTCCCTGGGAAGATTCTCAGTTCGAAGATTAGTGCCAGACGGAGGACTTTCGAGTAGAATCCATTCACTGGCATCGTTCGGGAGTCTGGATAACGATGAGATGATGTCTCTATATGCTCTCTTGCACATAAAATTAGATTGAAACGACTTGAATCGCTAATTACCGTGGTAGAATTTAAACGGCAGAATCCAGATCGCTTCAGTGATATGCCAGCGTTCAGGCCATGCTAATTTTGCACGCTGATATGACTGGTCAGTACGAGTCTATGCTTAAGTGTGATGGCTCTGCAGGTGCATGCTATTTTCTAGTCGGCATTCTCATACTGCACCCTAATTATGATCTGCACCAATTTTCAGGGTGGTTCCGAGTCGGCGATTACCGACGTACCGTCAGTTGTTGAGAAACTCTGGGTGGACTTTGGATTGGGTGATGTGCATGGATACATCGCACGACAGATCATGATCTTTCGAAGTCTAATCTCTGATCCTCATTCCCTACACACGAACTGAACATATGAGCGTAACTATGTATAGACGGTCAGTCGAAAACGGCCTTGCTAGTTTATTCCACCGGGTATGTGGGGATTACTCATTTACATTTAAGCATCATCCAGATGACAAGAATCTAACCCTTGGTGCTTTGGTAAATGGTTATATTAATGATTGAAGGAGGTAAGTACAGAAATACTCGTATGTGCCTTAGTATTACTTACCCTTTTACGCACAAAGAATATTTCCTACTTGAGAAGGCGAGTGGATCGGTTCGTTGTTCGGGTGGTACCGATCCATCGTATCATCCCGAGGAGTTGTGTTATGTACATGTGTCCAAGCATAGCAAAGCTCCTCTGTATTATTCGTGGCCAGAGACAAATTGTGATTGATAGCAAGCATCGCGGTTTCAGAGAGAGTAGACGGAGATTCGAACTGGAGGCGATGTCGAGAAGGATACTCCGAAATATGACTATAGAATTATTTCGTTGCCAGCATAGAGCGGAATCTAGAAAGTACTTCTTCCTAAGCAGTACCATGCAAGAGTGAAGCCCGTTATGCAGCACGAACGAACGAAAGATTTAACAAGCGGTGCCCAGCCTTCGGAGTCTAGACGGTCTTGTTCGAGAGCGAGAAAGGCGTGCTTCTTTTCTATGCTTCAATCCTGCCAGCACTTCACAATTATGTCTACTCTGTACATAGAGCATTGATAATGTACATTCCGACGGCGGGCGATGTCTGATAACCAGTGGTGATCGCAATTAATATTGATCTGTGTGGCGCACACGATCGTTAAACCGCGAAGCTTCTAGGTGTGGGCTCGGCAGAATGTCGTGTAAGGGACAAGGTCGGGGTATGTGTATAGAGCCTAAATTTAGTGCAGGCTTGGATCCGACGAACCACGCTGGGATTGCAGTTCGAGAAACCCCACACCCCAGACTGTTTGACGTAAAAGCGAGGTGATCACAAGGCGGACTTGTTGAGAGTAGCTAGATTGCACGCCTAGGCTCACACCGGCGGCATAAGCAGCTGAACGACATGTGAGCTGTTTGGCGTGGTGGAAGAACAAGGGAGAAGTGTTGAGTGGATGTTTGAAATGAATTGGGAGGACGGACATGTGACTTTGGGTGGTGGTAGCCGATGGCGGAGGGTCAGCTGGGCATAAGTCCGCTCCCAGGGCGCTTTCTCAAAGAGTCCATCTACAACACTCATCGTCCCTTCTTCTCGTCCTCCATAGACGTCTCTTCTCATTTCTCTCTCTCTCTCGTCCATAACTTCTAGATAGCAAACATCTTATTAGATCTCACAACTGCTTAATTTCAATACACTTTCTCCGACAACGGGTACGTCTCAATTACCCTTCTCTCTTCTTTTGTTCTCCGAAGCTGAGACAGCATCAGCCAGCCCGCCAGTAGACCCGTAGAACTCACAGAGCCATCGATTCCAACACAGGGGGCATCAGCACACCGGATTGACCAACTCGATCCACCTCCTGAATACTAGTTGTAATCGGCACATCCAAAACTGGCCCAATGGAACGCACTGGCTCAGGGCACGACAGCAGCAACGACGGCGACGAAGATCGCAGGAGCCGATTTCAGGGCACTGCGACGGGAACCGAAAACGGGGCAGCGCCTCTTCGGGAAAGGGCCGCGAGCCAGCCCCTCGCTCGTCCGACACCTCTTTCGTCTCGTCTCCGCCCACGCAGCACTTTGTTCCATCCAACGTCGGGGGTCCCTGGTCCAACAACAGCAGCAACAATAGTAATGCGAACGCGCGCATGCTGAGTCCCAACCGCGGCCAGCCTATTCCCATCAGAAGCTCCTCCTTCTCCGCGCACACGCAGAACCACTTCTCGTCCACCATGCGCGACCGTGCGTTCCCGTCCACATTTGAGGACGACGAGTCCGAGGCGCTGTCGGATACGTACGATGAACGATACGTCCCGCCGTCTTTGGCACGCGGGCGCAACTACAATCAGGATATTAGTCGCAGTCGATCGCAGTCCCTGGCCACGGGGCGTCCTGGCCCCGTAGGGAGCCCATACACGGGATCGTCCGCCATGCAGAGCTGGAACGAATCGTACCTCTCGCACACCAACCCGCTGAACATTCCATCTGGGGGCCAGCGGTATGGCGAGATCAAGCCCCGGGTCAGAGCCGTTATGGTTCGCTCGGGACGATGGGTAGGTCTCCATCCACATCGTCTCCGACGGGTGGTTCGCTCTCGGGCAACGGCTACCACGGCGGCGGCAGGAACCAGCAGACGGATATCTCCAACATGAGCCCATTCGTGCGGGATGTGGGGCAGATCCTTCTCGACGACGGCTCGGCATTCAGGGAGCTGTGGGCCGGGATGAACCCGCCGCGGGACGAGAACGGCGGCGGCGGCAGCGGCACGACAAGTCGCAGGCATAGTGTCAGCGTCGTGCAGCCGCGCCGCGGCAATATCGTTGGTTTCAACGCTCCGGGCGCGGATAACACCGAGGAAGCGCCGCGGCCGTCCTTCCAGCCTGCGTATGGCGGCCGCGGCAGTGGCCTATTATTATCGGACGATGATCTCGCGAGCGATCTTGGGCTGCTGAACATCAACCCTAACGAGCCGCCGCCGCCGTCCTCCCAGCACCCTCCGAGCCAGCCGTCGTCGCTGCCCATCTATGCGCCTTTGTCGCGTAGCCCACCGTCGCGGGATCTGATGTCCAACTATCAGTCCATCAATCTTGCTATTCCTGGCGGGAACAACAACTATTCGCGGCAGCCGATTGGCACGCCGAGTGATGGCGGGGACTACTCTGCGGGAGGCAACACTCCTCCGAGGGGTTGTATGAAGATCACCATGCTCAGAATCAGTACAGTACGACTCGAGCTCCGCAGCAGCATCAACATCAGCAGCCAGAGCCTACGGCTCGCTTCATACCTGGACACGGTATACAATATGGACATCCTCAACAGCATTTCCAGCAGCAGCAACACCATCAGCAGCTTCAGCACCAGCACCAGCAGCACCAACAACACCAGCAGCAGCAGCAGCATCACGCGATGAACAACAACACGCAATACGTGCGCGCACGCGCCCCGTCCTATTCCGGGAACCTCCAATCGCCCATCTCGCCTGGCACCGCCCGATCAACCCCCAGCAGCCGCCATACTACCCTCAAACTCAGCGACGGCTCTCCGACGCGCAGCACCAGCAGCCGCCCACGCCCACCTCCGCGCATCCCTCCGGGTCCGGATCCAGCGTACAGGGTGCAAACCTCGCGGACCTGGGCAAAGGCGTCCCCTGCACTCCGTGCCCTCCTCCTGGCCGCTCTTCATCGTCGAGTTCAAAGCGGGCCGCACGGACCTGTTCTACCTCACCGACCTCTCGCAGGATATACGCATTGGGGACTTGGTGATCGTCGAGGCGGATAGGGGCAAGGATCTGGGCAAGGTCGTGAATGACAGTATTACGCTGGCGGAGGTAGAGGCGTTTCAGCGGGTGCAGGCGGAGAGGGGCTTTGGTGGTGGGGGAAGTGGGGGCGGGGGCGGGGATGATGGGGTGCCGACGAGCCCTGGGGGTGGGGCAGGAGGAGGAGGCACGGGGAAGAAGGAGATTAATCCGAAGATGATTTATAAGAGGGCTGGACCGCAGGAGTTGCAGTGCGTGTTTTCTTCTTTTTTACTCTGTATTTTTCTTGCTTTTTAGCTTCTGCATTTGATTGTATGGCAACGTGATGTGATGCTCATTTCATCTGTTTTCTTTTTCTAAAAGGTTGTTGGCGACGAAAACGGAAGACGAAGTCAAAGCTCTGCAATTGTGCCAGAGCAAAGTGCGCGCTAAGAAGCTTCCCATGGAGGTTATCGATGCTGAGTATCAATGGTTCGTCCTCCTCGTCTCTACCGTGTATGGAACGTGATGTTGATTTCTTAACAAATCCGTTGTGTCTTTTTTCTGAATATTAGGGATCGACGAAAATTGACGTTCTACTTCGTCGCGGAGAAGAGGATTGATTTCAGGGAGCTGGTTAGAGAACTGTTCCGGTGCGCTTCTCGTCGTCATTTTCCCGTTTCGTTCCGTGCGGTTTCTAAGAAGACTTGTCTTTCTCTTCGTTTGATATCAGATTATATAAAACGCGAATATGGATGGCTTCGCTACAGGGTGGTGGTGGATTCGAACAATGAGTCCCTCGTTGGATGTTATGTTATACCTGGATTTTTCGAAAACGTTGTGGCCAACATCCCCGCTTTTTATTGGTGGTACGCTGGGCTTAGAGGAGAGAAACGAAGAGAACTGTGGGTTGTGGGCGCCGACTGGGCCGAGAAGTTGCCGAAGACGAGGATGAAAAGATGAGGACGAAAGATGAAGACGAAGACGACCACATATATCCCAACCATTACACTTGCATCTTCGTTTACACGTTACAGCGAAGATTTCACGTTATACGACCCGGAGCGGAGCTGCGAACTGACACTAGGGCGGAGAGGGAAGGGAGAGAGGGAGAAATGAGGATAGGGCGATTTCCACTGTCCCTTGATTGGACGAAAAGGAAGACGAAGAAGACATAAAATCAGAACCAACGATCGACGCTCTCGAATTGTACTAAACGGACGCTTTTACCTCCCCAAATTCTTCCTCCCATCCTCCATTACTCGCTCACTCGCTCACTGACTCCCATCAGAATCCTATCTATTTAAAAATTCACAATATGCTTGCTTTTTGTTTCATTCTCATTTTTATCTTCTCGACAGCCAAGTCGATTCTCTCTGTCTCTCTGTCTCTCTCACATCCTCATCAGAACGGTCTAGATATGCAATCCCCTCATCACGTCCTCAATCTTTTTCTTTCTTGTTTTCCTTTCCTTTCATCTTTTCTGTACTTGTTCGCTTTCTTCCTCCGACCTTTCTTCCTTTTATTATCCCCACCCCTTTCAGTATCTATTTATTAAGCGTCCCGCCGCGCTACCCTCCGACCAAAATATTTGCATGCTCCGGTGCCCTATGTACTGCTTAACACTCGATTGATCGGTCCAGTGCGCACTACTTACTACGTTTCCCTGACGTCGAACTTTTTGTATTAGTACCTCGTTTTACTATCTGCGAATTCGAATGAGCGACGAAAAATTGTGCTTTTTTCTCCTAGATGTGTATTGTGTGTGTTTTTGTTTTTCAGATTTCGGCTTGCGACATCATATGCAGACGCGTCAAAATAATTTGACGCTGTAGGTTAAGTATTTTCATGATCGATGTTATGATCTTCTTTTTGTTTACTTCGCGGTACCATGGACATTGGCAGATCCTCTCTATCCAATTCTTCCAACTTGCCGTCCAAGCATATAATGCGGTACATGTTATTTGGTCGTACGCATGCATATGCGTCGCGAAGATCCCAGATTGCGTTATAGAAAATAAAGAGAGCATAACCAGGCCTCGTACAGATCTGTCTGTGATAGAATCCCTCAAGACCGTGACTGGTTATTTGGGGAATTGACATCTATTTAAATATATTTCAAGCCCGTTGATATGTCTACGAAGCAGTGTGCCGTGCATAAAAATACAAATAAATCAAGGTGATGGACGGAGAGTTGGAAGGCTTCGGTAAGCATTGATAAACCTCGTAACACCTCATAATACCTCGAGACTGTGCTGGGAACTTGGAAAAATGGGTTTACTGGATATAGGGAATTGCAGTGCATATCATCTCCTCCCCACTGAAATGTTGACTGTCCTCGTCAACCTCGAGACAATGACAAGTTCAGTGTGACAGCTTGTGAGACGCGACCGAAATGTGACATGTGACGTGACCGGGAGTCGGACAAAGCAGGATGCCCTTGACCTGATCTCTCACCACACTATCCCAATTTTGACAATATGGCATCCCTACCCCTTTCTGAAGCATATCAGATGCTCTTGACTACTGTGAACTCAAGTGAGGGGTCTAAAATTGTGTCTGTGCAGAAACACTTGGTATGTCTGTTGTTGCCAGCTCATCACCAGTCTTTGAAGCTGATTACCCCTGTAGAACAACTTCCACTGTGCCATGTTGGCTGCCTTGGAGCTTGAGAACCCTGAGCTGGCACCTGATGAGGCTGGGTACATGACACTCAAGGCTCAGCTGCAAAAGTAGGGGTTCCTTCACGACTCCTTTCAAGACTTGATGAGGCTCGTGAGGCACTGAAGCAGGCAGCAATGGAGTCTATAGATGTTGACAGCTGGGACTCCTTTCAGTTTAGTGAGGTTCTGTCCAAGGTTAAGGCCAAGGACAAGAAGGTGGATGAAGCTTCTGAGGTTAGTCAGAGGACTGTGAGGGAAGGGAAAAAGGCCAAAGCTGAGATGTTGAAGCCTGACTTGGTTGATATGGGGACTTCTAAGGTGTGTTTCTAATATTCCAGACCTTGAAACTGAGTATTAATGTCCTTTCAGTGTCTTGCTTGTACCTCCTCAGGACACCCATGCTTCTCTTGAGGGATCTATTCAATCTCACCAATGTATCTGATGTCGATGAGCTTAGAAAGGTGCTCAAAGGCAATAGAAAGGTCAAGTGTGAACATTGCAAAAGTGGTCAAGTCACCTGTTCCCTTTCTGTGAGGACCTGACAAGATCCTCAATCCTCCACAGATTGGGGTCTCAAAGCGCAAGGCTGAGTCTGAGGCATCTCCCTCAAAGGCAGAATCTCGGAATGTCCGACCTCTAAGCAGCTAAAATGACCTTGAGGCTGTACCCTCTCTAAAGCTGGGTCTCATCTACAACACTGCATGTATGCATTTTCTTGATTCTCAGCCTGTTCACATTAATGACTATCTGTATGTTGTTTCATTTTTAGCTACAATTTCTGGACCATCTTTAGGATCCTTAAAGCCCACATTGAGGCTATAGATGTTGATGACCAAGGCTCTGAACCTTCCAATAGTATGTTCAAGGTCAATACAAGGCTCAGCAAGGCTCTCCAGTTATTTGGTATAGCACAAGATATGTCTGGTAGCCTTAGAGCACAGAAGGCAGGTCTTGGAGCACGTATAGAGAGTCTTGGTGCCACCATGATGTCTCTTCAAGAGGCCATTTTGTCAATTTGAAGGATTTTGCTGCACTTGAGAACAAAGAGAGGGTTATAGATGCAAAGTTTGAGGAGGCCAAGAAGCTTTTAACTGCAATAATAATGGATAAATAGATGCAGGATATTGAAATGAATTTTAAAATAGTTTTAATATAAAATTTGTTGAAAATAAAGTTTAGAATAGAATTTCAAAGTGAAAGTGAATTAAATATCACGACTAAGACTCAGTAACTCATTATAGCCCTGGTCTCAAAAGACTGCACACTATAACTTAAATGTGACTTTCTATCTAAAATAGAAACAAAGTAAAATTAGAATAAAAGAGAGAGTATATGTTTGAGAAATGGCAAAGGAGTCTAAGTCTAAGTCTAAAAAAATCTCAAAGCATAAATAATAAATCAAAGTATCCAGAACAGTAAAGTTGAAAGTTTTGAAAAATATGGAGTATAGATAGTGATGATGAATAATAGACTTATCTCCTCTCTACTGAAATCTTAACTGTTTTCAGTCACAAGGCTTGCATTAATGTCAAGAGAATAATCTTCTCATCAGGATTATTTAAGAGAGTGTCCTCAAGATTTTTATAAATGTGCTCAAAGCATATCAAGAAATTTGTCAAGAGGGAGGAAGAGGGATAGATGTTCAGGTGAAGTAGAAAATGACTTAAAATATGGCTATGAGCCTATCAAATAGAGACTCATCCAGTTCTGCAATATGCACTCTTTGTTTTGCAATGAAATACAGTGAGAAACAAAACTGTTATAATATTTTATAAATTTCAAGTAAACCAAGAATAATTCAAAAACTAAGTATGCTACAATCTTGAAATTTTAAATGTAGATAGCTCTGTATATTATCTACCTAAATATATATAAATTATTATACTAGCATAATTTCTTTCCACACTATAAATTATTTAAAAGTACATACATTATAATAGTC
>JAJIRX010000516.1:0-51219 GCA_023853785.1 Psilocybe azurescens | reverse complement strand
CATGTGGCCAAGCATAACAAAGCTCTTCTGCGTTATTCGTGGCCAGAGACAAATTGTGATTGATAGCAAGCGTCGCGGTTTCAGAGAGAGTAGACGGAGATTCGAACTGGAGGTGATGTCGAGAAGGATACTCCGAAATATGACTATAGAACTATTTCGTTGCCAGCATAGAGCGGAATCTAGAAAGTACTTCTTCCTAAGCAGTACCATGCTAGAGTGAAGCCCATTATGCAGCACGAACGAACGAAATATTTAACAAGCGGTGCCCAGCCTTCGGAGTCTAGACGGTCTTGTTCGAGAGCGAGAAAGGCGTGCTTCTTTTCTATGCTTCAATCCTGTCAGCACTTCACAATTATGTCTGCTCTGTACATGGAGCATTGATAAATGTAGGCGGGTGATGTCTGATAACCAGTGGTGATCGCAATTAATATTGATCTATGTGGCGCACACGATCGTTAAACCGCGAAGCTTCTAGGTGTGGGCTCGGCAGAATGTCGTGTAAGGGACAAGGTCGGGGTATGTGTATAGAGCCTAAATTTAGTGCAGGCTTGGATCCGACGAACCACGCTGGGATTGCAGTTCGAGAAACCCCACACCCCAGACTGTTTGACGTAAAAGCGAGGTGATCACAAGGCGGACTTGTTGAGTAGCTAGATTGCACGCCTAGGCTCACACCGGCGGCATAAGCAGCTGAACGACATGTGAGCTGTTTGGCGTGGTGGAAGAACAAGGGAGAAGTGTTGAGTGGATGTTTGAAATGAATTGGGAGGACGGACATGTGACTTTGGGTGGTGGTAGCCGATGGCGGAGGGTCAGCTGGGCATAAGTCCGCTCCCAGGGCGCTTTCTCAAAGAGTCCATCTACAACACTCATCGTCCCTTCTTCTCATCCTCCATAGACGTCTCTTCTCATTTCTCTCTCTCTCTCGTCCATAACTTCTAGATAGCAAACATCTTATTAGATCTCCACAACCGCTTAATTTCAATACACTTTCTCCGACAACGGGTACGTCTCAATTACCCTTCTCTCTTCTTTTGTTCTCCGAAGCTGAGACAGCACCAGCCAGCCCGCCAGTAGATCCGTAGAACTCACAGAGCCATCGATTCCAACACAGGGGGCATCAGCACACCGGATTGACCAACTCGATCCACCTCCTGAATACTAGTTGTAATCGGCACATCCAAAACTGACCCAATGGAACGCACTGGCTCAGGGCACGACAGCAGCAACGACGGCGACGAAGATCGCAGGAGCCGATTTCAGGGCACTGCGACGGGAACCGAAAACGGGGCAGCGCCTCTTCGGGAAAGGGCCGCGAGCCAGCCCCTCGCTCGTCCGATACCTCTTTTCGTCTCATCTCCGCCCACGCAGCACTTTGTTCCATCCAACGTCGGGGGTCCTTGGTCCAATAACAGCAGCAGCAATAGCAACGCGAACTCGCGCATGCTGAGTCCCAACCGCGGCCAGCCCATTCCCATCAGGAGCTCCTCCTTCTCCGCACCCGCAGAACCACTTCTCGTCCACCATGCGCGACCGTGCGTTCCCGTCCACTTTTGAGGACGACGAGTCCGAGGCGCTGTCGGATACGTACGACGAGCGATACGTCCCGCCGTCTTTGTCACGCGGGCGCAACTACAATCAGGATATTAGTCGCAGTCGATCGCAGTCCCTGGCCACGGGGCGTCCTGGCCCCGTAGGGAGCCCATACACCGGATCGTCCGCCATGCAGAGCTGGAACGAATCATACCTCTCACACCAACCCGCTGAACATTCCATCTGGGGGCCAGCGGTATGGCGAGATCAAGCCCCGGGTCAGAGCCGCTATGGTTCGCTCGGGACGATGGGCGGGTCTCCATCCACATCGTCTCCGACGGGTGGTTCGCTCTCGGGAAATGGCTACCATGGCGGCGGCAGGAACCAGCAGACGGACATCTCCAACATGAGCCCGTTCGTGCGGGACGTGGGGCAGATCCTGCTCGACGATGGCTCGGCTTTCAAAAGGGGAGCTGTGGGCCGGGATGAACCCGCCGCGGGATGAGAACGGCGGCGGCAGCAGCAGCACGACGAGTCCCGCAGGCATAGTGTCAGCGTCGTGCAGCCGCGCCGCGGCAATATCCGTTAGTTTCAACGCTCCGGGCGCGGATAACACCGAGGAAGCGCCGCGGCCGTCCTTCCAGCCTGCGTATGGCGGCCGCGGCAGTGGCCTATTATTGTCGGACGATGATCTCGCGAGCGATCTTGGGCTGCTGAACATCAACCCTAACGAGCCGCCGCCGCCGTCCTCCCAGCACCCTCCGAGCCAGCCGTCGTCGCTGCCCATCTATGCACCTTTGTCGCGTAGCCCGCCGTCGCGGGATCTGATGTCTAACTATCAGTCCATCAACTTGCTATTCCTGGCGGGAACAACAACTATTCGCGGCAGCCGATTGGCACGCCGAGTGATGGCGGGGACTACTCTGCGGGAGGCAACACCCCCTCCGAGGGGGTTGTATGAAGACCACCATGCTCAGAATCAGTACAGTACGTCTCGGGCTCCGCAGCATCAACATCAGCAGCCAGAGCCCACGGCTCGCTTCATACCTGGACACGGTATACAATATGGACATCCTCAACAGCATTTCCAGCAGCAGCAACACCAGCAGCAGCTTCAGCACCAGCACCAGCAGCACCAACAACACCAACACCAGCAGCAGCATCACGCGATGAACAACAACACGCAATACGTGCGCGCACGCGCCGTCCTATTCCGGGAACCTCCAATCGCCCATCTCGCCGGGCACACGCCCGATCAACCCCAACAGCCGCCATACTACCCTCAAACCCAACGACGGCTCTCCGACGCGCAGCACCAGCAGCCGCCCACGCCCACCTCCGCGCATCCCTCCGGGTCCGGATCCAGCGTACAGGGTGCAAACCTCGCGGACCTGGGCAAAGGCGTCCCCCTGCACTCCGTGCCCTCCTCCTGGCCGCTCTTCATCGTCGAGTTCAAAGCGGGCCGCACGGACCTGTTCTACCTCACCGACCTCTCGCAGGATATACGCATTGGGGACTTGGTGATCGTCGAGGCGGATAGGGGCAAGGATCTGGGCAAGGTCGTGAATGACAGTATTACGCTGGCGGAGGTAGAAGCGTTTCAGCGGGTGCAGGCGGAGAGGGGCTTTGGTGGTGGGGGAAGTGGGGGGCAGGGGCGGGAATGATGGGGTGCCGACGAGCCCTGGGGGTGGGGCAGGAGGAGGAGGCACGGGGAAGAAGGAGATTAATCCGAAGATGATTTATAAGAGGGCTGGACAGCAGGAGTTGCAGTGCGTGTTTTCTTCTTTTTTACTCTGTATTTTTCTTGCTTTTTAGCTTCTGCATTTGATTGTATGGCAACGTGATGTGATGCTCATTTCATCTGTTTTCTTTTTCTAAAAGGTTGTTGGCGACGAAAACGGAAGACGAAGTCAAAGCTCTGCAGTTGTGCCAGAGCAAAGTGCGCGCTAAGAAGCTTCCCATGGAGGTTATCGACGCTGAGTATCAATGGTTCGTCCTCCTCGTCTCTACCGTGTATGGAACGTGATGTTGATTTCTTAACAAATCCGTTGTGTCTTTTGTCTGAATTTTAGGGATCGACGAAAATTGACGTTCTACTTCGTCGCGGAGAAGAGGATTGATTTCAGGGAGCTGGTTAGAGAACTGTTCCGGTGCGCTTCTCGTCGTCATTTTCCCGTTTCGTTCCGTGCGGTTTCTAAGAAGACTTGTCTTTCTCTTCGTTTGATATCAGATTATATAAAACGCGAATATGGATGGCTTCGCTACAGGGTGGTGGTGGATTCGAACAATGAGTCCCTCGTTGGATGTTATGTTATACCTGGATTTTTCGAAAACGTTGTGGCCAACATCCCCGCTTTTTATTGGTGGTACGCTGGGCTTGGGGGAGAGAAAAGAAGAGAAACTGTGGGTTGTGGGCGCCGACTGGGCCGAGAAGTTGCCGAAGACGAGGATGAAAAGATGAGGACGAAAGATGAAGACGAAGACGACCACATATATCCCAACCATTACACTTGCATCTTCGTTTACACGTTACAGCGAAGATTTCACGTTATACGACCCGGAGCGGAGCTGCGAACTGACACTAGGGTGGAGAGGGAAGGGAGAGAGGGAGAAATGAGGATAGGGCGATTTCCACTGTCCCTTGATTGGACGAAAAAGGAAGACGAAGAAGACATAAAATCAGAACCAACGATCGACGCTCTCGAATTGTACTAAACGGACGCTTTTACCTCCCCAAATTCTTCCTCCCATCCTCCATTACTCGCTCACTCGCTCACTGACTCCCATCAGAATCCTATCTATTTAAAAATTCACAATATGCTTGCTTTTTGTTTCATTCTCATTTTTATCTTCTCGACAGCCAAGTCGATTCTCTCTGTCTCTCTGTCTCTCTCACATCCTCATCAGAACGGTCTAGATATGCAATCCCCTCATCACGTCCTCAATCTTTTTCTTTCTTGTTTTCCTTTCCTTTCATCTTTTCTGTACTTGTTCGCTTTCTTCCTCCGACCTTTCTTCCTTTTATTATCCCCACCCCTTTCAGTATCTATTTATTAAGCGTCCCGCCGCGCTACCCTCCGACCAAAATATTTGCATGCTCCGGTGCCCTATGTACTGCTTAACACTCGATTGATCGGTCCAGTGCGCACTACTTACTACGTTTCCCTGACGTCGAACTTTTTGTATTAGTACCTCGTTTTACTATCTGCGAATTCGAATGAGCGACGAAAAATTGTGCTTTTTTCTCCTACATGTGTATGTGTGTGTTTCTGTTTTTCAGATTTCGGTTGCGACTTCATATGCAGACGCGTCAAAATAATTTGACGCTGTAGGTTAAGTATTTTCATGATCGATGTTATGATCTTCTTTTGTTTACTTCGTGGTACCATGGACATTGGCAGATCCTCTCTATCCAATTCTTCCAACTTGCCGTCCAAGCATATAATGCGGTACATGTTATTTGGTCGTACGCATGCATATGCGTCGCGAAGATCCCAGATTGCGTTATAGAAAATAAAGAGAGCATAACCAGGCCTCGTACAGATCTGTCTGTAATAGAATCCTCAAGACCGTGACTGGTTATTTGGGGAATTACATCTATTTAAATATATTTCAAGCCCGTTGATATGTCTACGAAGCAGTGTGCCGTGCATAAAAATACAAATAAATCAAGGTGATGGACGGAGAGTTGGAAGGCTTCGGTAAGCATTGATAAACCTCGTAACACCTCATAATACCTCGAGACTGTGCTGGGAACTTGGAAAAATGGGTTTACTGGATATAGGGAATTGCAGTGCATATCATCTCCTCCCCACTGAAATGTTGACTGTCCTCGTCAACCTCGAGACAATGACAAGTTCAGTGTGACAGCTTGTGAGACGCGACCGAAATGTGACATGTGACGTGACCGGGAGTCGGACAAAGCAGGATGCCCTTGACCTGATCTCTCACCACACTATCCCAATTTTGACAATATGGCATCCCTACCCCTTTCTGAAGCATATCAGATGCTCTTGACTACTGTGAACTCAAGTGAGGGGTCTAAAATTGTGTCTGTGCAGAAACACTTGGTATGTCTGTTGTTGCCAGCTCATCACCAGTCTTTGAAGCTGATTACCCCTGTAGAACAACTTCCACTGTGCCATGTTGGCTGCCTTGGAGCTTGAGAACCCTGAGCTGGCACCTGATGAGGCTGGGTACATGACACTCAAGGCTCAGCTGCAAAAGTAGGGGTTCCTTCACGACTCCTTTCAAGACTTGATGAGGCTCGTGAGGCACTGAAGCAGGCAGCAATGGAGTCTATAGATGTTGACAGCTGGGACTCCTTTCAGTTTAGTGAGGTTCTGTCCAAGGTTAAGGCCAAGGACAAGAAGGTGGATGAAGCTTCTGAGGTTAGTCAGAGGACTGTGAGGGAAGGGAAAAAGGCCAAAGCTGAGATGTTGAAGCCTGACTTGGTTGATATGGGGACTTCTAAGGTGTGTTTTCTAATATTCCAGACCTTGAAACTGAGTATTAATGTCCTTTCAGTGTCTTGCTTGTACCTCCTCAGGACACCCATGCCTTCTCTTGAGGATCTATTCAATCTCACCAATGTATCTGATGTCGATGAGCTTAGAAAGGTGCTCAAAGGCAATAGAAAGGTCAAGTGTGAACATTGCAAAAGTGGTCAAGTCACCTGTTCCCTTTCTGTGAGGACCGACAAGATCCTCAATCCTCCACAGATTGGGGTCTCAAAGCGCAAGGCTGAGTCTGAGGCATCTCCCTCAAAGGCAGAATCTCGGAATGTCCGATCTCGAAGCAGCCAAAATGACCTTGAGGCTGTACCCTCTCTAAAGCTGGGTCTCATCTACAACACTGCATGTATGCATTTTCTTGATTCTCAGCCTGTTCACATTAATGACTATCTGTATGTTGTTTCGTTTTAGCTACAATTTCTGGACCATCTTTAGGACCCCTTTAAAGCCCATTGAGGCTATAGATGTTGATGACCAAGGCTCTGAACCTTCCAATAGTATGTTCAAGGTCAATACAAGGCTCAGCAAGGCTCTCCAGTTATTTGGTATAGCACAAGATATGTCTGGTAGCCTTAGAGCACAGAAGGCAGGTCTTGGAGCACGTATAGAGAGTCTTGGTGCCACCATGATGTCTCTTCAAGAGGCCATTTGTCAATTTCGAAGGATTTTGCTGCACTTGAGAACAAAGAGGGTTATAGATGCAAAGTTTGAGGAGGCCAAGAAGCTTTTAACTGCAATAATAATGGATAAATAGATGCAGGATATTGAAATGAATTTTAAAATAGTTTTAATATAGAATTTGTTGAAAATAAAGTTTAGAATAGAATTTCAAAGTGAAAGTGAATTAAATATCATGACTAAGACTCAGTAACTCATTATAGCCCTGGTCTCAAAAGACTGCACACTATAACTTAAATGTGACTTTCTATCTAAAATAGAAACAAAGTAAAATTAGAATAAAAGAGAGTATATGTTTGAGAAATGGCAAAGGAGTCTAAGTCTAAGTCTAAAAAAATCTCAAAGCATAAATAATAAATCAAAGTATCCAGAACAGTAAAGTTGAAAGTTTTGAAAAATATGGAGTATAGATAGTGATGATGAATAATAGACTTATCTCCTCTCTACTGAAATCTTAACTGTTTTCAGTCACCAAGGCTTGCATTAATGTCAAGAGAATAATCTTCTCATCAGGATTATTTAAGAGAGTGTCCTCAAGATTTTTATAAATGTGCTCAAAGCATATCAAGAAATTTGTCAAGAGGGAGGAAGAGGGATAGATGTTCAGGTGAAGTAGAAAATGACTTAAAATATGGCTATGAGCCTATCAAATAGAGACTCATCCAGTTCTGCAATATACCTCTCTTGTTTTGCAATGAAATACAGTGAGAAACAAAACTGTTATAATATTTTATAAATTTCAAGTAAACCAAGAATAATTCAAAAACTAAGTATGCTACAATCTTGAAATTTTAAATATAGATAGCTCTGTATATTATCTACCTAAATATATATAAATTATTATACTAGCATAATTTCTTTCCACACTATAAATTATTTAAAAGTACATACATTATAATAGTTTTGTCCCCTGCTGAACTATGTAGTGTGTGATTTGATATATAAATCAAAAACCAAAACACAAACCAGAGAGGAATGGTCTAGACTGGATAAGACAACTCTCTCCCTATTGAGTTAAAGTGAGGGCTGGCTTGGCCACTAGGTTGTGAAGATGTATGTGGTTTGAGGAGGGCAGGGATGTCTGAATGAGGAGAAATGGATGAGAGAGTATAAAGTACCCTTGAGTGTTCACTGGGAGGAAGCAACCCGACTTGATTAGGGTAGAACGGTGTGAATGAGGAGTGATGACTGTGGAGGGCCAAAAGACTAGATAATTCATAGAGATTGATATGGAGGCAGGAGTGAGAATGTAGTCTTGATCCTAGTGCACTTCAATCGAGTCTGCAGCATCTGCAAAGCTAGAAGTAAAACCTGGTAATAGAATAATGACTAGAGTGGCCTGGGTGATAGATGATGAAGAATTGTGTGATGTTCTTGATTAAAACCTCAAACAGAACGATGAGGTGAATGAGAGATGACTAGGGGCGATTGAAGGTGATGACCTAAGTGATATTCTTCAGCCAAAAATCAAACAATGCAGGGAGATGGATAAAGGATGACTGGAGCAATGGATAAAGATGACAACAAGACCAAAATTGCTGAATAAAATATTCTGGAGCAATAGAAGCAATGGGGAGTTGAGGATTTTGATGTAGAGGAAGAATGAAGGGCTTGGAGGATGATAGGATTGAAATGAACTGGATAAATTGCTATGGGATGCAAGAGCATGAATGGAGGATTTTCTATTACAACCCTTGAAGGACATCTTGATGATCTGGAATAACTGTTGAATTTTGTGCTGAATATTGATAGAAATTGACTGGATGTGTGCTGGAGTGCTGGGACTGAGTACTGATAACTTGAAAACTTTGCTTGTGAAGAAAGTTGGGGCTTGTAACTTCCTTGCATTCCAAGCAATACTACTACATGGTTTATACACCAGAGAACATAGAAAAATATTTAAAAGAGATCAAGCATCTAAACTATACTAATCTTTCTGTAGAATGACACCCAGTAGTTCTATCTGCCAACTACATACAATAGATTGAAGGCTGACAGAGTTTAGGAGTGAAAATAGAAGGATGAGTAAGTAAACATAAGCTGAGTAAGAAGTATAAGCAGGATTATGAAAAGCAAAGTGAGATGAGTAAGAAAGAAAGAAAGCTGAGTAAGTACAATAAGCAAGAATGACAAGAGGAAGGAAGGATCAATCATATGAAAGTGTCAGACAATAGAAAAGAGCTAAAATAGTGAACAAGTACCATGCTAATGGATAGAACCAATCTATTCACGGTACAGCTCAGTCATCCATTACCAAGACTGGTGAGTGAGACAAAGATTTGCTGCATATGTGGAATCCAGTTAAGGACCAAATAGTTATAGATGACTAAATGCTGATGACAATGGTGATATATGATGCTGTGCAGTGCTGTGCATACTAGGATGGATAGGAATGATGTCCAGGAATGAACTGCATATAGCCTCGAGGTTTGAAATAGACAAATGATCGAATCATTGATAGGGAATGTAGTTGATCAAATGGTTGAAGTGGAGATTGAAAGTTGGAATGGAGATTGAAGTGGACTGTGAATGGGCTTCCGACATTGAATATTGAGGGATGTGCTTCAGATAAAAATGCAAAATAATAACTCTGGCTTCTGCATGCAATGGGGAGTCAAGACAGATGCTCTAAGCTTATAGATAAATCTTATATCCAATCAAAATTGGTGTATGACAACAGGTTCACTGGAGCAGAAAGATAAGGAAGCTAAAAATACCATGTAGGATTCACAAACTCACCAGCTTAAGTGGTGGGCCCCAATGGCAGAGGAACTGCCGGGCCTAGCAGAGGGGTGTGAGGGCCTTCTGAGGTGCTGAGAGTGACCAAAGACAAAGCAGCGAGTGGTCCAGGTAGCCTGGGCCAAAATCTTGTATAAGTAGTTATAAAGCCAAGGCGAGGGGACCGCCCCTCAGAGGCTATAAAATAACAAAAAAAAAAAAAAATTGGGTTTGGACAAAGAAAACAACAAACCAGGCCAACATTCCAAGCTTTCTGAAAGAAATAAACAAGCAGTTTGTCAAAAATCAGCACTGGAAAGCTTTACAATGCTGTTCAGGGCACCCATTACATTAATGCCACCATATCTACCCCAGTCTCAGCTCAAACAGTCAGAAATGCACTAAAGGAAAACAATTTTTGGTCCATTGTTAAGCAGAAATGACCTCTGCTGAAACAGGCTCACAGAAATAAATGTCTTAACTTTGCCCAATACCATAAAAACTGGACAATTGAAGATTGGAAACAGATCTTGTGGACAGATGAAACAAAGATTAACAGGATTGGATCAGATGGGAGGGTCTACACTTGGAAACAGAAGGGAGAAGCACTTTCAGACATGACTACTATCCCAACAGTCAAACATGGAGGAGGGAATAACCTTAGGGTATGGGGTTGCATGTATTGGAATGGAGTAGAAAAGCTGATAGAAGTGCAGGGGATCATGAATGCTGATCAATATTGTGCTATTTTGGAGGAGGGGTAGAAGAAAGCTTGGAAAAATTGGGAGTTCCAGAGGAGGAGAGGATTTTTCAGCAGGACTATAACCCCAAACATACCTATAAAAAGACTGACCAGCAGTTTGAAGAAAGCAACATTCAAGTTATGGAATGGCTTGCCCAATCTCCAGATATGAACCTCATTGAACACTTGTGGGAACAATTGAAAAGACATTTAAATGAATATCCAACACCACCCAAAGGAGTACATGAATTATAGGAGAGAGTGGCAAAGGAGTGGAACAAGATTACACCAGAAACATACCAAACACTCATAGAAAGCATGCCCAGAAGAATTACAGCAGTCCTTAAGACAAAAGAAGGTCATACCAAGTATTGAATAGTATTATAATAGAGGCTCAAACTTTTGTCCCAATGATAAGCCATTTTGTTTGATTTATCATTTAATCAATTCTGTTTTATATCACGTGATTTAGTGGTCAGGTTTTAGGTATTAGTGTCTAGTATCTACAATAAAAATTTCAGAATTTTATCTCCAGCCATTACTGGGTTATAAACCAATTTATCCAAAAACACAAAACATTGGGACAAAAGTTTGAGCTACTGTATCATGCAAGTTTTGTACCACTTTAGAAAAACTGGCATGCTCTAATGGTAATGTTGTATGTTTGTAATGGCTTGTGTATTCTTCAGCTGCAAGTTCAAATCTGACAGGTGTTGTTTTATTTTCTACAATTTTTAGTTGCTCTTGAGTCAATTTCCAGTAAATACTGTAAATTATTAAGTTCCTTTTATTTTTATGACTCTTTTCCATTTAGATACATCAATTATTGGCAGAATCATGTTGTTTAACATGCATAAAAATCTCATGAAGTTCAATTTTTCGCTTTTTTACTCAATTTTAATGACCAACATCTACATTATGTCCCTTAAAACACCCAAAAATAGCGAAATTGATTTTTGCACAAAACTACTGCTACAACTAAGCCATAATTGCCTTTGCATTTGGCAGAAACAAGTGTAATTTCGATAGAATAGCGCATAAAATTGATGTAAATTGATAATATGCCAATTGAATAATTAGTTACTAACTATTTGTCTTTGAATTTTTATTGGAACTCTGTAGTCTACGTAAATTGCATATACTGGCCGGAGAATTGAACTCACATCGTTGGCCCGCTGTGGGTTTCTAAATAAGGAAGGTCGGTGATGGCCACTTATCACGTGGTGTCATAGCGGGGAGAGCAAGGTAAGTTCATATATCTTGAACATGAAAGTCACGGTTAAACAGTGGCACGCAGTTGCACAGTGGCGCTGGGATACGGGACATCCGGAGCAGGACGACGATGGCGAAGGTGATGTGTGTGGTATATGTCGCGTGCCGTACGAGGGCTGCTGCCCGTCGTGCAAGATGCCTGGAGATGATTGTCCGCTTAGTACGTGTCTAACTTCTCTGTGCTCTATGTAGGCTTATGATGGACGTTCTTCTGTAGTTTGGGGAGAGTGCACACATGTCTTTCATATGCATTGTCTCTTGAAGTGGATCGGGACTGCTGCTTCGAAGCAGCAGTGTCCTATGGACCGCAAACCATGGTGTATGCGCTTACTCCTCTGGATCCTTCAAACTCTGATTCTGACCTTTCATGCAGTAACGGCCGAGCGGAAGGTTGGCTCAGCACCTGTTTCGTAACGAAACACGACAATTGTAACAAGATGCTATGTATTTGTACCCCTTTCCGAATGACCTCTGATGCACTGTCCCTCGCTAATTGTGTCGGCATGGATCCACTTGGATCTTGAATTATTCCAGTCGAATATCTCTTTCTTGTACGGCTTCCCTTTGAGAAATATTTGAGCAGTATTCCCGCTTTGGCACACCCAGCAGATTTTTGGCTGAAAGCGGCGTTTGATGACGCTAGACGTGGGCATTTCACCTCTAAGTTCCATCTGGCACACCATTGAAATCATCGTTGAGTCTGGATCGAAAACTTCGATGCGGACAGATCCAGTACTAAACTAACCAGGTCCACGAAGCCATAGTTATTTTGTTCGTACGTCTATAGTCTAAAGAAACGAGATACGGATAAGGTAGGCTCGAGAGTCCCAATGTCTTGGACTACGAGAAAGTCGAGTCGGAATTTTGTTGAGTTCGAATCAAGTTTGGTTTCTGCAAAATGTGAAGGGTATTTCTATTCTGATCGGCAATCATCGGCTAAGCGAACCACGGACCGAGGGTGCTGTTCTTGGCAGTATCATCGCAAAGTTCCAGTCGAGTATTCGCTTCCTGGTTCCATTTCTTCACCTACAACCTATACATAGGCCTACGTTGTGATCTGGCGCGCTGTAGCCTCTATGGATTCGCCCAGTATCAAGGAAAAGGAGCCGTCAAAACCGGCTAGAGAGCCAGGAGGACTGGACAAAGCCTTTCCATGGCTCAAACCCGCATTACGCTCGAGACGGACCATTAAGACATGGATTCGATGTTGCATAGCGCTTGCAGCGGCGATGATGCTCATGGTGGCTACGAAACCTTCGCATACGATGGGACAGGCTGCGTTCTTCTGTGTGTTAGTACCCTTTCTTCTAGAGATCAACAGTGAACTCATTAAATTCTAAACCCAGAATTGTTTCGGTGATGCTGCCTCCTACCTTCGCTCTCTCAGTGTTTTTAATGGCTGCGACGATTTTACTGCTTGGTATGTTACTAAATATACTATTAGTATATGGTCTCATCCTATACAGGAATGCTCGTTGGTTGGGCATGGGGTAGCGCTGCTATGGCCTCTGCATTGTCTGTGCGGAGTGCTTCTTTGTATGCTCGACAAACTGAGAAACTACAGTCCTTGTGAGTTCCTTCAGAGGCTTAGACTTCTTGCGTGCTAACTCTTCTCCAGACTTGATCCCAACAGCACCATCCCTATTGCCCGACAAATTCAAATCCAAACTTTCCATGGCATTTTTCTTGACCCTCGGTCAGAGATCTAAGGCGCTCGTTTTATCCTGCAATTAACACTTTTAATTCTTAGATCATCTGCGGTCTATGGAACATTTCTCTTCATTGGAACTTTTGCATTAGGAGCGTTGAGAGCTTACATACCCAGTCTAACGCTCTTGAGCATCTTCGGATCCATTGTCATGGATGTGGTAAGTCCATCAATCAACTTTCAGATGAACACCGTCACTGACCGTAGCTTAGGCATGCACTACAGGACCGCGTGAGTCCGCTTGAGTTGATTTATTTTTGCAGCGTTAACTCCCCATGCAGTTCTCCCACGAGCGCAGTATACAGTCCCAGAGCAGCTAATCATCCCTGCAACATTCTATGTCGCGGTCGCTATTGGTTCTGTTATCTTAATCTTCCCTGAAAGCTTGAGTCACGTATGGCTGTGAGTCTTCATCCTCTTCATATGACTTACTCTGATCCACATATGCAGGAATCTCCTTTTAGACACGTTTTGGACGCAGACGTTGGACCTCTTACGTTTGCAGTCCGAGACACTTGCCATCCTTCCGTCGGACCATGAGGCGTGGGCCAAATTGAACGCTCGCGGTGCACAACTACGCACAAGTCTAGTCAATGCTACAGACACAGTCTCTGATCAACTCAAGCTGATTGACCTGGACACATCTATTGGTCGTCTAGGTCCAGCAGATCTTAAGAAAATCAATTTAGAGCTGAAATCGATAATGTTTCGCTCCAGGTGAGTTTTCTTGTTCTAGCCAGGTTTAAAATTTCTCACGGCTGTCAAGCGGTTTACAATCGTTCCAGTCTTTCGTGAACGATTCCAACATCGCGGTGCAGAAAGAGGCGGAAGCCCCAGAGGGTCTTGTACCAGGTGATCAGACACCTCACAGCGGTCGATACCAAGCTCTTTCCCGCAGGATCAGAAATCGCGAGCTAAAGCACGGTCACGACCTCGACTCACTCGTGCCCATCTTAGCATCTTCTTCTTTGAATCTGCGCAAAGCGTCGGAGTCGGCTGTTGTCTGCATCGTCGATTGGTTTCAGCAGTGCAACAGTCACCGATGGATGGCATTCGTCTCTCGGCCATCGCAATCTCTGATTACCGAACGCCATGATAAACTGATGAAGGAACTGCAAAACCTTGAAAGCGCTCTGCAAGAATTCAGATCTGTCGAAAGAGTCAAGTTGATCAAGCCATATGAGCGGTTCTTTGATCCAAATACAAGATTGCTGCTGAGAAATTGCGATATGTTCACATCGAGGTGCGCAGCATTTTTCCTGATTCCCAACATTGCCTACATGCTCACTGTTATCATTGTACAGGTCACTGTATATTTGCTTCGTATTCATCGACACCATCGATGCCTTTTCAGAATCTATCGCCAAACTTCTAAAGATCATTGTAGAAGTGGACGAACACAGACCCAAATCCAAGATATGGTTCCCTGGCCGCATTGCGAAAGTCAGGCAGAATATCACCAACGGCGAGTTTAAAAGCGCAGGTGGACCTTTGGCTATGGGAACGTCCGAAAATCCGGTTGCCTTCTCCACTAACGACAGCTCGCAAACGAGCTTGACCGACCCGGACTCTGACGACGAGGATGACGACGCGGAGGAGAAAAGTAAAAAGATGCAGACGAAAAAGTCTGCGTCGCGGATCCACCAAGTAACTTAACTGGCCTACTTTTTCCTAATACTTCAGCTGCTCATATATGCGTTCGATTTCAGCTAGGCAGAACCCTGATGCTTTTCCTCCTACCAGTGCTGTAGGACGCAGTATTGTTCGCATAGCTCCGCTCTTTCGATTCTTCAAATCGCCGCAGGGTATATTTGCTCTCCGGATGGGCATCGTGTCTGTGGCGTTGTGGATACCTTCTGCATGCCATTCGACTGCATGGTTCTATTATGACAATAAAGGCCTTTGGGCTTTGATCATGGCACAAGTAAGCACGCCATTTCATGCCGTTTGTTCATTCATCTAATTGTTTGTAAAGACTGGATTGGCCGTCTATGCTGGAGATCAGGTATGCTGCTCGCCCTTTGTCTTGTCAGAGACGAGAAAAGTATTCATGCGTTCAATTTCAGATCGCGGGTTTCATCGTCAGAATAACAGGAACTCTCATCGGGCTGCTCGGTAAGTGCGCGACCTCAGGAAAGAATTGCCAGATGGACTGACACTATTTACATGTTCATAGTTGGAATGGTGGTTTGGTATATCGGAGCGGGACATGGGAATGGAAACCCCTACGGGCTCGTGGTTGCAACGGTATGTTAAACAGACCTTTACTTTCGTTATACAACATACCCTTATCAGTGTTTCTTTCGGATCTGCAGACAATCATTATCTCGCCATTCCTCTTCGCGCGCGTCGCCGGAACGCCAGCCCACGTTGGGTTGTTTACCATGATCTGTATCACGACTGTATTCGGTACGTACTACCATGAAAGTCTTTGTTGGTGACTAAATTCACAACATTTACAGTGGTGGGCTACAGCTGGATAAATGCGAATCAAGCTGTTATTTCCAACCCTGGAGTCGGTGTTACTCTAGGGTGGAAGAGAGCGTAGGTCCCTTCCATACACATAACCATTGGACAAGCACAAACATCATTTTTATAGGTTGCTCGTCATCATTGGATTTACTGCAGGGTGCGACTCATTTACATTCCAACAACCCTCATGGACTGCGAAACCTAACCTGTTACTTCACATAGTTCATCGTGATGCTTTTCCCTAATCCGATATCCTCGCGAGTCCTGGTCCGCAAAACGCTAGCCGCGGTGATAGGCGAATCTGGAAACATCTTTGCAGGCGAGGTGGAAGCGTTCCTCAGCGAAGAGCAGAAAGGTAGAAGCGGGATCAACGAAAAATCGAACTCGTCGGCCGTGCCGAGCCTGATGACAAAAAAGTGTCGCCGAAGGAGAGGAGGATCAGGAAGATCGCGAGAAGGGTTATCGCTGTTTCGGTTGGTATCCATCCATCCGTTCTTTGTGGTGCATGCTAATGAATGTGAACTTCTTCAGTACAAACTGCGTATGATCAGCCCGTCTCTTTTGACAGCGAAGTTCGAGCCCCAGATATCGTAGGTTTTCTTTTCGAGTCCTTGGTCATGAGTGAATCTGATGATGTTCGACAGAGGGAGGTGGCCTCATGAACAATACGAGGAGCTGCACAGGCTCCAGTACGTGGTCTGACTGCATAGTTTGACGGATAACTCATTCCATTTCCAGGACTCGGGTATTGGGTTCGCTGGTTCTTCTCACCACATCATTCTCCAAACTAGACACCAAGTGGTGCAGTGCATTGGTCCACCGAGTGAGTGTCGATTCCTTCAACCCTCAGCGACGCAATGGTCATTAAACCAACCTTTTTCATTACCAGTCGCCCTTTATGAATCCCAACTTTGCAAGTTTTCATTCCCCGTTGTCGTTTCTAACAGTATGCTCATGGACAGAACTTCATCGTTTTTAACAGCTATCAGACGTCTTCTCGACCATCGCTGTTGTCTCCACATCGCTCATGGACGGCCGACCGCTTCCAGCGTTCCTCCCGAAACTGAGAGACCGCCTGGTATACCACGAGTACCACACTGCCAAGACCATGAAGCCTTCTTTCGTGCAGGCCTGTTTCCCGAGGTCCTTTGCTGAAAAGGAAGAGAAGGAGAAGAGCGTGCACACGGACTCGAGCTCTGAACTGATGGGCAAGGGAGAGAAACCGGGCTACGAGAGCGAAGAGGAGATCGGCGATGTTGCTGGGCCTGTGCATGTCGATGGATCGAGTGTGGGCATTGAGCTTGATGAGCTAACTCTGGATATGTTGCTGGTATGTTTTTGGTTGAATGAGTCGGTAAATTGTATTCATATTGAACGTCTTGTAGAATGAACAGCTGCCTGCCCATTCGACTGGTATATTTCTTTTCTTAAATGCCTCGTTGAGTATGATTGCTCATGGTGTGTCGGTATAGCTGTCGTCGCCCTCTCAAGTCTCCTTTCTGTGAGTTCTCTTCCGCCTCTCGATATGTTGGATTCTGATTTGTGGTCCAACTTCCCAGCGCGTCGACGAAATGATCGACATCACACGTACTCTGTGTGGTCAGGCATCCTTCCGTGGCTATGAAGGGCTTCAACAGGACTATCTTGATCGAGAAGAGAGGGCGGTAGGAGGGTCGAGGCCATGATACCCCAGACTGACGACGAGTGGATCTTTTGTTTTCGCGTTCCGATATATCCGACATACTATCTTGTATTTTTAATAGAAACTACATCGCTATCGTACAGAGAGTAGAACCGGACGGACTGTCTTGCGATGAAGTAGAAGGTGGTCTCCGGTCTGCTTTAGAGGAAACCTCCGCTCTTGCCACTTCCAAAGCGGTCTCCAAGCCCTTTGGCTTCTTTTAGCATCTTGCTCCGTTTTTCGTCGTCCATTAGACGTCCGCCTAAGCCCATGTCCCGTGAATGGTCCCAGATCCCGGGCGTTTCATCTGTAGGCTTCTTCTCAACAGTTGCGTGCTGGTCCACCAGAGCTGCCCCACGCTGTTTGCGCTGAGGATGAGAAAAAGAGTGAGTATATCTGACTAAGTCGATCTTAATTGTGCACATACCGTGTGCTCCTCGACGCCTCTCCTGATCGCCTGTTCTTCCTCCTTTCGCCGCCGTTTTCTTGCTTTGATTTCCTCGGCCTCGTCTACTGGCGCGTCTGTTACTCTTCGCTTCTTCCCTGAGACCTCGTCGGCAAGCCGTTGTTGACGTTCGGCTGGTGTTTCTGTCCATAGCGAGTTGTCGGTCTTGGTGGTAGTAGACGATGTGGTTCCTCGAGAGAACTGGCGAGCTTTTAGCTTTGTGGTGTCAAGGTCTGTGATGAATGAAGTTAGAGGTGTATTTCAGGATTCGATCAGCTTAGAAGCGAAAGCGTACTTCCGAGAAGACCTTGTGAGGTCGGTGGGACAAGCATCCACTCGTCGCGTTTTACTGACTTCGGTTTAGCTGCTTCCTGATGGATGATAATTGAGGGTCAGTAAATGCGCATTATAGAGAGTAAGTATGACGTGATGCGCACTTCAGCCGCCTTTCGTCGCTTCTCCTCTCTTTCCAAGAACTCCTGCACTGCGTCGGTTTGTTGGTGCTGCATACCAGCAGGCAGAGGTTTAGGGCCTATGTCATCATCAGAGTCACTATCTTCGTTGGTGTATGCAGAGTTGGGGTCGTATGTCGGCGCGTAATTGGGCAACGAAGGCCCCATTGTACGAGCTCCTTGCGCCGTAGAAGATGGAGGCATAGAAGGCCCCGCGACTGGTCTTGAAGTCGGTGCCGGCATAGACGGTCCTTGGTATCTCTGTGGGATCGTAGGCCCTATACTAGGTCCAGGAGCAGGTTGTGGGCCATCGTCGTCATCGTCGTCGATGACTTGTAGCTTTGAACTAGAGTTAAGAATGTGTGCAGGAATTTGAGGGCCTATGCTCGCGGAACTCGTGCTTGGTGGTTGAGGTCCTTCCTCATCATCTTCGTCGTTATGAGAGGGATTTATTTGCTTGAGAAGATGGGCCGGAATTTGTGGGCCAATGGACGACATTATTGTACAATATCATCTAGGGCAGTTATGTCGACTGTACCCGCACTGGGATGCTTGAATTACACATTCCGATATTAACTCCGACTAAACAACTTCTTAGTGCCGCCACATAGATCAAGTTCAAGTACGTCGTATCTTGGGGCAGCATGTTCTCATGTCTTGTTCTGATCTAGCACACAGTCAAACGTTTTCCAAACTCCTTCACTAAGGCTACTTGCATATTTCGACGATCGGACGATGCCTGATGTTCACTCCGTTCCAACAAACTTCTTGCTCTAGATTGGCTCTGGAGTTGCTCTCAAAACCTTAACGGAAGCTGCTCGACAATCTTGAACATATTCAAGCATATTTATTGAAGAACTTTTGCACTATCCTTCGTGGAATAATTGACGCAAACTTCCACGGTACCGGTGACTTCATGACAAAGGCTGTGACAATGTAACCGCAGCCTGACTGATTGGAACTACGCAAGGGTCGACTTGACCGAATGGATACAGACATCACTCAGCCATCGAAGGTCACCTTATCCAGACAACCTATACACTTCCTCAGCATCGACAAGTGATACCATGATTCGACCAACAACCATCGCCTCAGCCATAGCCCAGACACCCATTGCCTTCATATCAGGGCCTTTGGATGTCGATACAGCCTATTTCAATGCCCACTATCTTCCACGCATCCAGGAGGCTATCAAGCAGGGTCACCGCTTCATCATCGGCCCTTCCCGCGGAGTCGACACCCTCGCATTCGATTACCTGAAGAGATCGCGTGTATCGATCAATCGCATACGTCTATATCTCAACACCAGCGAGGAGACTCACCTTCGCGGAAACTTTAGGAAGTTCGAAGAAGCAGGTGGGATGTTGGTCATTGTGAAAGGAGGACATACCGAACGGGATGCCATGATGACTGCGGCGAGCCATTACGATATTTTGAGATATCGGACGGAGGAGGAGTGTCGGGCACTTTACGGTGAAAAATACAGGGCACGAGTCAGTGGGACTGAGAAAAATGAGATCAGAAGGCAGTCAGGAGTAGGACTGACGCGGCCCATACAAGATACATGAACGCGTCCAAACCTTGGCGCCATTGCGATATGTAGGATGTCCAGTTTTGAGGAGCATTTGGGTAATGGTCTCCGTAAAGGTTGGTGTAAATCATATGCTTTCATGGGGATCGACTAACACGTAGTCGGTCACAGGCGTACGATGAATATGTATGACATCGATTGGGGATCTGGTAGGAGCGGGACGCTGTATACCTATGTGAATTTTTATGGACCAAGCTCGCGGTGTCACTCAAAACTGTCCAAGAGATTGCTATTTAAATGGATATCAGTGCTACAGATCATGCTGTACATAAATTAGTCTGTCGTTCCTTCTGTACGTGAATGCTAAATCAACCGTATTGTGCAAGAAAGTGTGTTAGACCTCGGTCAAGCAGACAGGGACTGTTTCCACTGTACACTTGTAGTGATGGAGTAAGGCGGAGAAATATCTAAGTTACCGGTGCTCTACCGGCGCCTAATTTTCTCGTATCTCATGTCGCAATCAAGTCTAGTGCCTACCAGTGGGAGAATGGATACGTAAAGAACAAAGTAATTATGCAGCTTCAATCGATATTTGTTGGTCAAAAATAAATGTTTTCTTATTTAATGGTTTATTCTCCACCATATGGCAGAGATATATCGGAATCACACTAAGGAACGGTCAGTAGTACAAACGCATAAGTAATCAAAGCGGTCATTGTACTAGTAGCCAAAATTCAAACTCGGTACACTTGATTGCTGAATATCGACCCTTCAGACCGCTTAGTTGGTCAGGGTGAATGCGACTGGGAAGGCATACCTTGGAGTTAGCGCAAGATCGAAAAATGAAATGGGTTGGCATACCGTTCAATGGGTTGTGAGTGCCATAGGTGACGGTGTGCCTCCAAGTAGCACTGTTAAAGGTCCTGACCCTTCCGGCGACCTCGGTGGGGGAGCAGACGACGCTGAACTCAACCGAATGACGAGGTTGAGGGCCCGAATCAGCCTCGTAGATAACATAACCCGAGGTAGGGCCATTGTCTGGAAGGAAATTATCAGCAAACCTTGCACATTATTATGAAGAGTCTCCAAAAGCTTACTGTTCGAGGTAATGGACATGGTAGGAGTGACACCTCCGACAATGATAGCAGCAGGCGGGGTACCTTGCCAAATGCCTTGGTTAGCCCTGTGCTCTCTCAGAACGAGCCTCTGGGTGGTAGAGTTGCGAACAGTGAAGTTGGAGTTGTTAGACATGTTGATTGAAGTTGCTTGTTGAGCTGGGGTTGATGTTTCTACAACGGTAGTCTGAGGGCTTTTATACCTTCATGTTGAACACTTAGGGAAATAGCGGCTTTGTTATGAGTCGCACAACGGTCCGGATTACGTTTAGAAACATACCTTTTGGTGCAAACATTCTGTGATTCCATTCAACACGTCGCCAACCTATCCAAGTCTGTCAAGACTCAGAGTCCGCCGTAGAAATTCGACTAGCCGGGTGTATAGAATAGAGCATATTTGCGTGTATTATGGTCTGTCTTTTTGCCGCATTCCCTTGGAGATACTGTTTGAATGGCAATCTTTCGCTCTGTGTGGGATTTTTATGATGTTTGTGGCGCAAACAATAAGGCAAAAATAGAATATAGGCCGTACCCGCCAATGATTCTTTGTGACGAGGGCTAGAACTATTCTCTCCAAGTTCGTTGGCTCAATATTCGTATAGCTGACGGTGAGCATGATTGACAATTCTGCTGAATAAACTCTCCTAAATCCCAAAATCAGTTCGAAGGCTGGGCCACATTACTGGTGTGCGATTTTTAATGGACACAGAAGTTCTCCATCCAGTCATATTTTTCCATGTACACGAGACTTGTTAGTTTCCGGATGTCTAAAACTTCATATTGACTTCAGTTTTGTGTTAAATATACAGAGGTCATCGGTAGAAATTAGGTATCGTCTCCTTGGTCTTCGTAGTGTGTTAACAGAATCTCTATTGAACTGAATATCGAGTAGCTTTGTCATGGTAGCCGTGTATTAAACGCGACAACGGTTGGGCACAGGAATCAGTGCTATCGGATACCTTCCGTCCTATTCTAGCGCCAGGTAGGTAGGTTGGCTTATCCAATGTCAGCGAGAAGGTGCACCGTTTTGAATACTTCCGGCCAATACATAAAATATGTGCACAAAGGCTGAGTATGTTTACGGATCTCTTGCTCACAGACCCTCAATGCGCCTGACTCTTTTAATGAAGGACCTGTGTCCTTTCAGTAGATTTGTGTTAAAGGCTACGTCCGACTAAGTGTCACAGTGTGGGCAGGTCAGCTGTTTTCTTCGACACGACGCAATGTGGAATATGTAGCTCATGTTAGCCGAGTCAGAATGGTTTGTTTCTAGACTCGAAACACAGATATTATTACTCCAGAGTATCATCACCAGGCCAAAGATCTATCTCAATATATTATTGATTCGTTTTTCGTTTTTCGTTTTTGAACCTCTTTTCTGTAAAAAAAATAGGGTTATTCGCTCAAGTGATGCTCACGCATTGTGGATAGAAGTCCACGCCTCAAAACCGACATTGCCGTATCCTTCCTTTAGAAACGGCTGCCTCTTATTCTTATTATGCTACTTATTCCAGCTAATTGCGCCATAGTTTGTAGCTTAGGTGCCTTCAGCGTGCAATGATACTTTAATGCCTAGTATCGCGGTAATTCGGCGGTACCTCGATTATAACTTTAGTTCCTATTCGGTAGAGCCTCTCGGTTTTGCTGACGCCGGCCCTCTGGATGTGGACAACAGGCATTCAGAAGCGCCCTGACCGATATAAATACACTGGGAAAACCCGGTGAGTGTAATTTTTATGGTGCTGAAAGCGCGGACGCGACATTGCAAATAAATACGTTGCAGTGGTTATAAGAAAAGTGAAAATGCTGTCAGCTGCCGTGTCAGTCAAGCATTCAGCAATGAGTTCTACGTAAGGCTTTCTGTGGCCTATTATTTTTGGATTTGGAAAATGTAGCTATATAAAATTTTCGTTGACGTTCAAGTACCACGGCTCCTATGTAATTCCGGTCCTGGGTCCAGACTCCACTCTGCCTTCTGTAGTCACGGGTAATTATTCCTCCGTCCCGAAATTTGAGCCTCTTTCCTTTGCACTTAGTCTTCGTTGCATCCATCGCCCTCAGTGTCTAAGATCTGTAGTCTACTACTTATACTAATAGCTACTACCAACTTCGCTCTTTACCTGTAATCACCACGGGCGCTTAACGGAGCAGGCCGTTACTTTAAAAATTTATTGACTTGGACGAAAAGGACATGGAAGTCGACAGGTTTCCTCAAACTCAGGGTCCGGATAGAAATACGACTTCTCAGGATGAGGAAAAATCCGGGCGATGAAGGAGAAAATCCCGCATTCATAGCAAATTTGTGTCTTTCCGTTGACTATTTCTGAAATTCAATACACAAGGGATCACGAATTGTAAGCCTTACTATAGACCTCTGCATATTATTTTCTAATCCGGTCTTTGATATATATTGTGAAGTGGTTCATAAATTTCTCTGGCTATAGTGTGTTCTGACTTTCATCGTAAGGTGCCTAAAGCGGAGGACCATCTGGATCGTATAAATAAAGGAACTAAGAATGTTTTGCGTGTCCCATGACAACGTGACGTAGGATTCAAGGAAAGAGGGGAAGTGTGGCAGCTAAGGTCTGGGCAGAATGTGTTAACCCTCGGGATTCAGTACGACATCGTTCCAACGATATTCTGGGTAGGCCAATCCAGTCCATATGCGGCATAGAGACTTTAGCTTCGAAATAGTTGTTCGAATTGCGTTTGTCTCTAGTAACGACTTGAATTTAGTCCAACTTGATGCACAAAAAGAGAAGAAGATAGTTATACTGTGTACGCTCAAGGACTGTGTGACGCAGGGACCAGGGAAATGTGGGAAGCGCATAGTTTGAAGAATGGTTGAATATGACCGCCACAAGCCGTGGAAGGAATCTGTCGGGAGTAGATCCATATCCTTCTGGAAATACCTCGTATTCGGATGACATTGACAGTAGACTCCCAATGGTACTCCATGTAGCTAATCCAGTCCGTATACGGTTTGTTGATGTAGACTTCGGAACCGCTGTCCGCATCGCTAGAATGACTTTGCTGTGCGTGAGGGATAACAGCTGACGATTCGAGCTCCATAAAATCGGTGACATAAACTTACCAAGGAGATCAAGTTCGTCTTTGTCAAATATCAGCCAGTCGGTGGTGGCGTGTTCTCTCCAAATTAGAAGAGCAGGTATAACCTTCACATCCCGTGTCTTGTTTTTGTACAGCACAGCAGAGAGTTCTGGAGACTCAACATGCGTGTATGTCAACCAGTTAATGCCGAGCCTTCGCATGTAGCTCGGGGACCTGCAAGTGGTAAAGGAAGTGCCGGCCACGTAATTGTTATACAAAACGTCAGGCCATTCGACAATCCACATGCGAAATTCTTGTAATAGCTGAATATTGGATAAGGAGAGCGTTGATGTAAGCTTGCCCGCCGAATGGTCGGAGATTGCTCCGCGTCCACGGATATGTTGGTAAAGTAGCGAGGGGATCTCATTTTATGATAGAGTGCAGGCAAGCGGAGTCGGATTGGATGAAGCTCGACCACTGTGTTTGAGAAACGTAATAAAAAGTCTATGGAGAAAAAATTACTGATGCATGCTGTTTAGAAGATAGGTACTTTATTCTGATAGGCCAGCAGTTGAGAATATCAATCTTGCGTGCGCAATATGCAATCGTCTTTCCGCAAAAATCAAGGTGATATCAACTGAATAGGGCAAGGTGGGAGATTGTATCGCGAAGATTCCACGGAAATGTAGGAAGCATGGTCGGGAGCGCTCCACCAAATTCTATCGGTACTGGGTGTTGAATGGGCCAATCTTCAACGGGACATCCATCGTACAGCTTCTCCGGAACAAGCAGGGCGGGGACAATATTCTCCCATTGATATTCCAGATAGCTGACCCAATCCGCGTGAGGTACGTTGATGTAGCCATCGGACTCATCGTCCGAGTCATCATCAGAATCGGGGTATCTTCCGTGGGCAATGTTAGATGCCTCCTCGCCTTCCATGACATTGGTGACATAAACACGACCAAAAATATTTGGCTCGTCTTCGGCAAATACTAGCCAATCCGTGGTGCAACTTTCTCTCCAAATCAAAAGTGCAGGAATAAATTTGACTTGAGGGGTCTGATTTTTGTACAACACCGCAAAGAGTTGGGGGACTCGTTATTATATCCCAACCAGTTGACACCAAATCTTCGCCGGCAATTGTTTGCTCCACCATCCCTGAACTGAATCCCAGGCCATGTGCATGCTATGACAAGTCGGGCGGGCCATTCGAGGATCCACATACGAAACTCCTCTGGAATCACGGGGTATTGTGCAAGAAGCGAGTCGATGTACACTTGCCTATCAAATGGTTGGAGGTTGTCCAGCGACCACGTGAGTGAATTTTGAAAATGGGGAGTGTTTATGATCCTATGGTATAGAGAAAGCAAGCGTCTTCGAATCGGATGAAGCTCCGCCAGCAGTAGAAGATGCTGCCATTCTTTGCAGACGCCATGCAATATAATGTATGGCTTGAGTTCGAGAAACGAAAACATATGAAGCAAAATTTCGAGTGGCAGAGATTGGAGTGTCGCTATACTGCAATCAATGGCCGATTCATCGCTCTGTAATTGTTCGCGGTGTTTCGATTTACGGAAAGCTAGTTGTTGTGTAAACAGTACTGGTGCTCTCCAAAAGGAATTACAAACAGTGAAAACCGAGTGGAGTTGACCCATTCTGAGAGATGACTTGTGTTGCCAGTTGAACAGGCTCTGGGATTCTCCCTTGAAGCCCAGACGCCCTTCGTTGTAGAATGTGATGTTGAGGCAAAAGATGAGATTCCTCGTTCGGATTCTTTCTGATTCATTTCATCACCTGACTTCGAGTCAGTAGTACCCGTACGCGACGCGCCGCGCGAATATATACATCAAGGAGCCTGTCCTGTTTCCTCGTACACACCAAATTGAAAATAGTAACACACTCATAAAACGCTACCCAAAAACTGAGCAAGAAAACACAATTATATCATTGTACAAGCCCAATGTCGATACACGACATAAGACGGGTAAGTGTAGGGTATGCAAGTAAATATGTACAGGCAGATGTGGATTGATTGAATCATCATCAATATTAGGGGGTCATTATCGACGGGTGTCACTTGGATTCCGGAAGGAAGAAATGAAGGAGAAGTACGGGGTATGAGTTATAAGAATGGGAGCGAACGGCAAATGAGAGTAGGTCAGGTCCGGGGACGGAGACAGAGACGGGATAGAGAGCAAGGGGGTATATGTGAGCGTGAATGAGTGGGACCTAAAGTGACTTCAGATGTCGAGAGTCGGATGTCGGATATACGAAAATCGATAGAAAGCGATGGAATGGATATATGTTCATGGTGATGCCAATGGTTGGTGTGGTTTGATTGTCAGGACAAAAGAGATTGCGAAAGCGAGAGGCAAAAGGCGAAACCCGAAACCTGAAAATCGAATGACTATGATGATGAGAGAATCGACGATAGAACCCAGAGACAGACGAGAATGAAAGAAAAAAGATCATGAAAGTAGTGTCGTAGAACGGTCGTGATAATATAGACATAGGGGATATGAATTAGACCAGATTGCGTCCTGGTATACTGGTGATGTGCAATTTGATGCGTCCAAGTGGTTGATTCTGTGGGGGTATAGAGAAGGGAAAAGCGGCCATCACGATTGGGAAGGTGCAAGTTGGTGGCCGTGATGATGATGTCGATGATAGAAAGTCGTCGGTCGCTGATTTGATGTGTCGAGTAAGAAGATGGATTGTGCTGATGGATGTGGCGCAATAGGTCAATGGATGAGGGTGGACATTAAAGCCATGCGCGATAAGGCCCAATCAATGACGCACACCATCCCTGTCCCGCTCGACAGATAAACGTCAAACTCGCATCGACGAGATCAAGAATCATGTCCCAAGAAAACGTAACCCCAAGAGAAACCAACAGAAGGAGAAAGGCAAGGATGGTTGGAATGGCATCCAGACTCTCCCAACAAGAAAACCAAAAAATGATGACAGTGGGCAAGTGTTGTTTCAGATGGCTGTCCCCGACATGGAGCTGACGCCCTTCAGTGCGTCCACGCTAGCGTCGCGGAGTGCCTCTCCCGCCCTGATGAATGGGGCACTGAACGAAAGCTTCCGCTTCTGTTGACCTTGTCCCCGGACAGGACTCGTGCTAGACCCCGCATGAGCTGGAGACGTTACCGTCGAGCTGTGCATGTGCGAGTGGAAAAAAGAGTGATGAGGACTCTGAGGCGAAGAAGCCGAAGCTTTGCGACTGATGATTCATGTTGTTTGGACTTGGCTATAGGAATAGGTATAGGCGACGATCTCGAGGAGGGAGTGGATTCTGGTGCTATGGACAGACGAAGAGGAGCTAGAGGTTTCGAAGGCACTGATCCCTGTGAAATGAACGTAGATGATTCGGGTACAGGCGCCGGTGTTGGCGTGTCTTTCACTGGTGTCTTGGTCGCCGTCGCGAAGAGTGATGGACGAGGGCCTTTGGGCGAAACTGAACCCGAAGCCGCCCTCTCGCTCGCAGTAGGGGCTGGCGGGATATTCAGCCCATGTAATGAAAGCCTCTTCATTGGTACGACATCTAAATCATCTGCTGCGCCTGGGACTGCAGACAGAGCCAGAGGAGACGGCGACCTCGGTAATGAATTGGGCGATGTCCCAGGGGACCCCGACGGTTTCCTCGAGAAAGATGCTTTCAGAAGGCTCTCCTGAGACGACCCCATCTTCGAAGCCACGCTCTCCCTGGAGGATGACGCAGAAAGTGTAACACCTGCAGGCAATCCGGAGCTTGAGATCCTCGGACTGGGGACAGGCGAAAGCCTTGGTGATGGCGTGCCGCTGGGGGACCTCCTGGGTGACGGCAGAGGGAAGAGTTGTGCCTCATCCTCTTCTTCGATTGGGGAAGAGCGTAACCTGTGACGCGGGTCGAGAATGTCGGGCATGAGTTCATCCATAGTCGAATTGGAGGATATTGTAGAGCTTGAATCGCGGTCCCTTCCCAATGAACGAGGGTATCGTGGTGACCCAGAGTAGGGAGATCCTGGGGATAACGAGGAGAAGGCTGCACCGGCGGTTGACGAAGCGCCTGGAGCGTGGAATGGTTCCAAGGATTCCCTATTCGCATCAATAGACTTCCTCCGCTTGTCCACTTCATCCACTGTCAAAGAGAAGGCAGTTTTCGCGCCGTACCGGGACGACTCCGCCACATCGTCTAGACAGGCGGACAGAACGCTGAATTCTTTCGAGAAGCTGGCGTTTCTGGTGTGAGTCGGAAGCCTGAACAGCCCATTGATGTCGTTATTGTCGAGACTGCTGCTTCTACGACGCTTTGCGCCCCTTGTGAACTTTTTCTTGCCAGTTTTCGCCTTCTCTAAGAGATTCTTCCATGGTGTGCTCACACGCCTCGCAGCATGGTCGTAAAGGGACCGTTGCAGCATCGTCCCGTCGATGGTATATAGGTAGTGAAGGGCGACGGACAGGAGATAATGGCATTAGTGTCGGTGATGTTGATGGCGACCTATAAACAAGACAAGAAGGCGGTCTTTTGGTGATAACTGGAGAAAGTGAGCTCGATCTACCCCTCGACGGGGATCGCGACGACCTTCTTCTGAACCTATGTGTAGTTTAGCATTAAAATTGAACAAAAATATAATGTCAAACCACGAACAGCGGAATTGGGACTTTAATAACGACCCTCGAATCCTCTGGGGCTGGAGAGCCGGCCGTCGCATCCTCCGCATCCGACTCTGCCTGCTGTCCCTTCCTCTTCCACAAAGGCAGCGAATAAGACTTGGTCATCATCAACGATGATCTCTTTGCAGCGCCTCTGGTATCAGCACACACTCGTTGTCGAACCTCACAACTCTACCGGACCCATCAGCCTCAGGAGCTGACATCCCTGGCAACATAAAGTCGCCCATCATCGAGCTCGCCTGGACTATGGTGGCAGTCTCCATAGGATGAGGTTGTGGTTGAAGTTAAAGGTCAGAATAACCTCAGTCCCACCGCTATGAAAAAAAAGGGAAGGAATGGTGCGATAGTTTGTCGCTGGGCGGTTCTTCTTCTGGACACACGATCCCCACATGTCACCCCTGATCTCGGCTCTATTTGTCGAGTTCTTTCTTTCAAGATTTGCATCACAATCCGCAGTGGTTTGCGGTAGAGACCAGTAGATACCCCTCAGATGTAGCGTTCAAGAGTGCCAAAATTTTTGAGCACCATACTGTCTTGTTCACAAACCAATATTTTCAATCGTTTCTATTAGACACTACCTTATTTCGGTTACACACTGGTTACCATACGTTAAGTTAGGTAGACACATGATGGACTAAATAGAAGCATTTATTCTTGGAGCCTTTCCAATTCCAACACTGTGATGGAGTACTCGTTTCCCCGTGGTGTACACTAGATCCCATTCGGACGGAGGGTGGGGCAAGCTATGAACTAAAATCGGAGGCGGTTTCCAGTCGAGAGTATGCCCACTGTAGTTTGTTATGGATGTAGGAATGGAGAGAATGAAAATGGTCCCGCAGTTGTGGCAATGTAGACAATACAGCCACTGGAAGTCTGAGAGCCTCAATAAGGGAAATAGCAAACGGAGAGAATGCTGCGAGTGCCCGGATATGATCCTCCACGGGCACAACCCCACCGGAGCCGAGACAGCACCAAAGCATCCGAATTTTGTATTGAGACCAAAAAGGCGAAGAGACTGCTGTGGACGTTCAAAGGTTCAAACAAGACGAGTTCTGAAGTCAAGCTGAAAGCCTGAGGAAGCACGGACTCACAGGGAGGAGAACGTTAAGCTCCAATGTGACGAGTGTTCAGTAAATTTCAAGAGGCGTATCTCGTGTCAGGATGTTTGGTCCTGCGGAGCAGTGAACACATCGTAGAGAAGAGGTGGTCAGTGTACTATTGCATCATTCCTATCAGCACCTTTGCAAGTTTGGACGACTCATTGACTATTTTATACACCGTTGACGTGCGTTGAAGCTGTAAAGATTTCCAATCTCGAATCTAAAGACAATTTCGTACTGTCTTTAAGTTTCAAGAACCATTACGGTCAGAAAATCTCCACAAGAGGCTTTTGGGAGTCGTCAAATAGCACATGAATAGACGGGTCCGCTGGCGCAGCGCTAATGAAGCTTTTACTGTTCATGAACAAGATCCATGGCGCTGAAATTCAAGGCGTCGCAAATTCTGCCCAAACTCTTTCTGCCTTTCCCCAGATATCAAGCGTAGAGGTTCATTGATAGGTTCTGTACATAGCTAACCCCCTATTGTTGTATCACTAGAGACGATATGTATGCAAGTTATTTGAAAAATTGAGTGCCAGTGTAGACGTAGAAACTTGCCCTTAAGTAAAGAGCTTGTGCTCATTACACGTGATGCATTTTAGAATGCTCACCGGCACCGGTTATGTGCAGAACCGGATTTCCAATTTCCCCACAAACCATACAAATACCTGACTGCTTCAAGTTCACCAGTTCCTCAGAATTCCTCTCATTCGTTGTCTTTTCTCTATTCCACAGCAAACTACCTCCTTCTATGTCGAGCCGTCTCGCCCAAGTGTCAGGCCACGTAACCAATTCAAGTGGGCGCGGGCTACTTGTTGGAGAGGTTGCTATTATCACAGGTGCGTTGAATGACATGCTGTTCACGGTGCTGGGCTAGGAGAGCTCTCTATAGCGTCATATCATAAAAGTATTAGCTGACTGAACCATTTGCTTCTCTACAGGTGCTGGTCAGGTGAACTTCTGTTCTTACTCACAGGTAAGTTGATAGCACTAAACGTCGCTTTCTACAGGGTATCGGCCGCTCAACTGCAATCCTCTTCGCCAAAGAAGGTGCCAGGGTCGTCATCAGCGAGTGCGTATCATCGTATCTTAAGCTTCTGTGGGGATCTTTATCTGACAAACTTTCATAATTAGTATTGACGCCAAGCGTCTGGAAACCGTAGAGGGCGAAATCAAAGCTGCTGGTGGCGAGGTCCTCTCTGTCGCTGGCGATGTGGGCGCAGATGACTTTCCAAAGAAAATTGTGGACGCGACTGTACAGTGAGTTGATACTTCTCTCTGGACCTGGATGTTGTTTGACCATAATTCACTTAGAAAATGGGGTAAAATTAACCATATTATCAACAACGCTGGGTTCACATTCGACAAGATGCTGCACACCACTCCCGACGAAACATTCGATATCATTATGAAGATCCATGTTCGCGCGCCATTCAGACTTATTCGTCAAGCCGCCCCATACTTCCGTCTCAAGGTATATTCCAGTGTCCATGTTCCCAAATTTCTTCTCATATGGCCGACCATAGCCCGAGCTTCGTGAGAACCGTTCAATTATTAACGTCTCGTCAACATCAGGCCTTCATGGCAACGTCGGCCAGGCCAACTACGCCGCTGCCAAAGCCGCGGTCATCGGTCTGACGAAAACCATCGCGAAAGAGTGGGGCCCCTTCGGTGTTCGTGCAAACACCATCGCCTTCGGCTTGATCCACACCCGGTGCGTTCGAGCCTCTGAACCTACAATGCCGTTCATTGTCTCTACATGTGACCTTTACCGTTACTGATGCATCTGCTTGACGCAAATCAGGTTGACAGCACCTAAAGAGGCTGGCGTTACGATTGAGATTGACGGAAAGAAGGTTGCGCTAGGTGTTCCAGGCGCACGCCCCCGGCTGCTACTGCCCAGTCTGAAGAAGCTTTTCCCGGTATACCCCTAAGACGCGGTGGAACCCCAGAAGATGCTGCTGGCTCGATGCTTTTGTATGCCTTTCCCCCTTCATCCTCTTTTCATCTTGTCTGATTCATATAACGTATCCAGCTTGGCCTCTCCATTGGCTTCATATGTCTCCGGACACACTTTGGAAGTTACTGGAGGTGTTGGAATCTGAGCACGCTTAATAATAATTCCCATTTTGTAAGATATGGACGCAATGCTCCAATATGTATATATCCCATTTCGATGCTCAAACCTTATGACATCTTTTGTCATGTGTGGCGTGCGTGAAATCGATGCTACGACTGAGTCCCAAAACTATTGAACGTCTGCTTACTATCCCAAAATTGATCCGGGGGTCAAATTTATTTGCCTTGTCTCTTCGTTATGAATTATACAGAAGGCGACATTGAGATTTTACCTTTCTTCAAAGAGATAGCAATGAGCGTTGAGGCGCCTCCGCGCGTCGGCGCGTCGACAGGCAGGTAACGAAGCAAGTCACGCGGACAACCATCGCACGATCAAACTGCATTTAAATAAACTATCTCGTTATCTGCGTAGGTTGCTTCGCACCGCGCCACCAGGAGACATTCATGGGTCCCTTTGTTAAACTTCATCATTAAATTAGGGTATATGTCGAGACAAAGCGATATCGTTCTACAGTTGAACCCCTCTTAACCCATACCTCTCATAGCCCATAGTCCCCCCATAACTCATACTTTTGGAGGGAACCAAATCGTCATTTCCCACTAAAATTCACCTCTCAAAACCCATAACCTCCAATAACCCATAGCTCATGCCGTCCACCGAGAGGTATGGGTTAAGAGGGGTTCAACTGTAATATGAATTGAACATTCGAACCTCATCAACGACTGTTTAGTCTGGTTTAGTCTTATTCACTGCCAAATTATTCAGTCGCGTCGAGATGTTTGAGTCAGGTGATGAAACAAAGTCATCACATGGATATGTTGAATGCAGCCGACGGCCCGTCCCTGGGGAAAATTCAAGTGTGGGTTTTGCCTCACTTCCACCACGTTTTACGACCAATTCACGACCAAGGGCGCCTAACGATACCTAACCAATACCTAACAGCTTTATACCTTGTTTCTGACACCCAGTGCTAACAAAACTACATGGGCCAACTCTACTCCATCTATAATGGATTTAATTCCTTCCGTACGGCGACTCTGCTGTTCACACAACGTTTGATTTTTGGTGAACAGAAACTCCTCGAACAACCCCAGAGCCACGACACCACAAAAACTCCTACTACTCTCCAATCTCTGCCAGTCGAAATACTTCTTTATATGTTCTCATTTTTGGAACTCAAGCCCTACATTATCTCCCATGGCGTTTGTAAAGAATGGCAGCATCTTCTACCAATAGCTGAGCTGCATCCAATCCGAAGCCGTTTGCTTGCTCTATACCATAAGATTATACACACTCCCCATTTTGAAAACTCGCTCACATGGTCCTTGGACAATCTTCATCCGTTCCACAGGCAGGCGTACATCGACTCGTTACTTGCCCAATACCCCGTGATTCCAGAGGAATTTCGTATGTGGATCCTCGAATGGCCCGCCCGACTTGTCATAGCATGCACATGGCCTGGGATTCAGTTCAGGAATGGTGGAGCAAACAATTGCCGGCGAAGATTTGGTGTCAACTGGTTGGGATATAATAACGAGTCCCCCAACTCTTTGCGGTGTTGTACAAAAACCAGACCCCTCAAGTCAAATTTATTCCTGCACTTTTGATTTGGAGAGAAAGTTGCACCACGGATTGGCTAGTATTTGCCGAAGACGAGCCAGATATTTTTGGTCGTGTTTATGTCACCAATGTCATGGAAGGCGAGGAGGCATCTAACATTGCCCACGGAAGATACCCCGATTCTGATGATGACTCGGACGATGAGTCCGATGGCTACATCAACGTACCTCACGCGGATTGGGTCAGCTATCTGGAATATCAATGGGAGAATATTGTCCCCGCCCTGCTTGTTCCGGAGAAGCTGTACGATGGATGTCCCGTTGAAGATTGGCCCATTCAACACCCAGTACCGATAGAATTTGGTGGCGCGCTCCCGACTATGCTTCCTACGTTTCCATGGAATCTTCGTGATACTATCTCCCACCTTGCCCTATTCAATTGATATCACCTTGCGTTTTTCAAAAGACAGTTTGAAATTGCGCATACCAGATCGACATCCTATGATGCTCTTTTTGTATTGAACAGAATAGCCAAGTTGGTCATAGTACTAGTACTACTAGAATGTGCTCGCTTTTAATTGATTCTCCTGTTTGCCATTGCTTATTGTATATCATTGCATGTGCCTGTAGCTTGAGCAAAGTCAAAGCATGAAATGATTGCTTTTAAGTACAGGCAATGAATTGAAATAAAGGGCGTGTAAACATAGTACATCATTACTTCAAATGCATGATTTACGATAGCCAGAAATGTCCTGTTTACTAGTTCCACATATCACTCTGATAAAATAAGAGCACCTTTATTAATAGGACAATACTTCAGTAATTCGTATGAGACTCACCGTTGCACGAGATTGATAAATCTGGGGAGGATCAAATGCACGGTCCATGATGCGCAGGCCCAACAGAGCATTACATTCATTCTCAGCACGTTCCTGGCAAAATGTACAGAAAGGAATCGATTTCTTGGCCACCGACATCGTTAGAGCGCCAATGACAATCTTCCGCCCATTCGTGCCATTGTCCAGAAAGTCCCGCGCAAAGTTGAGTATATAGGGAAATGCAATGTTTTCTGCGCAATGTTCGATGGAGTGGTAGGATTCCGGAAGTAATTCAGGCGGTTCAGGGACTTCGCCCTTCAGTGAAGGATATACCAGAGCCCTCCGATACATAGTATCAAGGTAAATATCGTCTTTCTCTCGCGGAGGCGTTGCTTTTGCAGGCCAGGCACTATGCCCATAATGATCTGGAATGTGGCCGACTTCCGTGTCAACGATACAGAAAGCTTTGAAGGGCACTTTGTGGGACATTCCCCGGCGGCTAGCAATGTGGGCATCAATGAAACGTCCCAAGGCGTAGTGAGGGTCGCGTCGATTCCCGGGGGCGGTCGCCTTCGGATGTTGGAGGCTGTAGGCTACGCTTCCCATTATCCTCTCGTAGAAGGGATGATTCGTCCTAGGCCGCTTTGGATCTTTGCGCTGTTCTGCATTATTTTTCTTGGGCTCTTTTGGATCTTCGTTCTGTGGAACCCGTCTAATAAGAGCGGGTGGGATCAAGCCCTTATCTATCCAATATTTTCTGACAGAATCCAAATAATGCTCTTCGATTGACGCCTGAGGATCAGAGTCGGAATACATGATGGTGACTGATGGTTATATTTGGAATCAGTTCTCTTGAACGCAAATATATACACAATAAAGGACTGACGTGGAGGATAATTCACTGAATCTACCAGAGGCTTATCCAGGATTGACGAAATCGCTTCTATGTGATAGAGAAAGGCCTCAAAATCATGCTCTGGCGTAGATTTAGCTTTGGCAATGTCAGACGAAATTCAGCAATACGACCGTGAGGCTATAAAACTCACGTCCAGGATCAGAAACAGGGTCCTCTTCTTGTTTCCCCCTCGACTTTTCGTCCCGAGTTGCTGTTCCGAGTTTTGGGGCCTTCGTTTCGTGATTGACGTTATGAGGGGAGTTTGTCGGCTTTCATGTCCTCGTCGTCCAAATTGATATGAGAGAATAAGTCGCTGATAGAGGTTGAAAGCTTAATGTCAGACATACTCAGAATCGACGAGAAGGTGGTAAATAAATACTCAATGGTCAGGATATTAAATAGATTAGAAAATCTGCATCGTGTTTTCCGTGCTATAAACTGGATCGTAACGCTGTAAGTGCACGTTCCGTATGGAAAAAGAGATGCTTATCCTAAAAAAAAAATACTCATCAGCGGAGAAGGAAAGAATCAAATTTTTCGCGGTAGCCACGAAGCATTAAAGGTCTAGGTTCTACACAAAGACCCCGTCTTTGCCCTAAAACATTCAATGTCTTAATAAAGTGGAGATAGATAGAGTGATCGATAACGTCGAAGCAGGAATTAACACACATTGATTATCGGGAACGAGTAAATTTGACAGCTCACGAGAAATCCTGCGTTTGTGGGCGACGCCTGTCGGTAAACTGGGTTGATAACGGCCAAATGAGTTAGGCGCCCACGAAGAATTAAGACATAGCAAGATGGCTGCCTCATCTCTGCTGACGGTTCCAAGCACTATTGTAAGATTAGCGAGACTTGTGCATGATCTACAGTCATTGGAAAGACGAAAAATACTTCGTGCTCTCACGGGGGCACCCACAGACAGCCTCATTTTACACACAACACGTTTTTGCAAACTATAAATAAAGCATATCGCAAACCCTTTGTATTTTGCTTCCAGCATGATCTCACGGAAGCCTGGGCATACTCGCTAATATCTGGTGTGTGCTGATTGATATGTAAAGACTCCTGAAAAAGGCAGCTCGACGATCTACACATGTACAGCATGTTCTGGGGCCGGTTCTATGATTGATGTGTCATGACACTTGCACAAAGCCTGGATAAGATGTACCACAGAATCAGAAGCGTGCAGTGAACATGGCTGTACAGATACCACTGATACCGCCTCAGAGGGCATGAGACGTCTCCTAGTGAAAGTTGGAAGGTTCTGTTACACGTTGATAGCGTAGAGTATTACTTGCACACTTTACCGAGGGGCAATGCCACACAATATATTAGCAGATATTCCATATAGACGAACCAGACCTCTTTTGCCATTAAGGCTACGGCCCATTTTGGGGAAAGCGAGATGCGAGCACTATTTTTGACGCGCCGATCTTCCACGTGACGTGAATTTAGGGCAGCTCTGAACAGGGTCCTTTCAAGGTTTCTCAAGGTTCTCTTTAACACGTCCATTATCCTACTGATTGAACATCTTCAAATGCAGTCAACCTATCATGCTCGGTGAGTTCAATACAGCAATGTCAGTGATCTTTCACTTCTGCCAAATATCCAAGTACTAAATATTTTTTGTTGGTATTGAACGCGCACCATCTTTCAAGATGGGCTCATAGTTGTCTCATTGGGATGCTTGCTAATTATACACCCAAATATGAATTCATATCTGACGAGACGGTGGAAGCTTCATCTCGTATCCTTACCCAACTCTCATGTTATCAACAACGCTGGGTTCACATTCGACAAGATGCTGCACACCACTCCCGACGAAACATTCGATATCATTATGAAGATCCATGTTCGCGCGCCATTCAGACTTATTCGTCAAGCCGCCCCATACTTCCGTCTCAAGGTATATTCCAGTGTCCACGTTCCCAAATTCCTTCTCATATGGCCGACCATAGCCCGAGCTTCGTGAGAACCGTTCAATTATTAACGTCTCGTCAACATCAGGCCTTCATGGCAACGTCGGCCAGGCTAACTACGCCGCTGCCAAAGCCGCGGTCATCGGTCTGACGAAAACCATCGCGAAAGAGTGGGGCCCCTTCGGTGTTCGTGCAAACACCATCGCCTTCGGCTTGATCCACACACGGTGCGTTCGAGCTTCTGAATCTATAATGCCATTTATTGTCTCTACATGTGACCTTTACCGTTACTGATGCATCTGCTTGACGCAAATCAGGTTGACAGCACCTAAAGAGGCTGGCGTTACGATTGAGATTGACGGAAAGAAGGTTGCGCTGGGCGTTCCAGGCGCACGCCCCCGGCTGCTACTGCCCAGTCTGAAGAAGCTTTTCCCGGTATACCCCTAAGACGCGGTGGAACCCCAGAAGATGCTGCTGGCTCTATGCTTTTGTATGCTTTTCCCCTTCATCCTCTTTTTATCTTGTCTGATTCATATAACGTATCCAGCTTGGCCTCTCCATTGGCTTCATATGTCTCCGGACACACTTTGGAAGTTACTGGAGGTGTTGGAATCTGAGCACGCTTAATAATATAATTCCCATTTTGTAAGATATGGACGCAATGCTCCAATATGTATATATCCCATTTCGATGCTCAAACCTTATGACATCTTTTGTCATGTGTGGCGTGCGTGAAATCGATGCTACGACTGAGTCCCAAAACTATTGAACATGTGCTTACTATCCCAAAATTGATCCGGGGTCAAATTTATTTGCCTTGTCTCTTCGTTATGAATTATACAGAAGGCGACATTGAGATTTTACCTTTCTTCAAAGAGATAGCAATGAGCGTTGAGGCGCCTCGCCGCGCGTCGGCACGTCGACAGGCAGGTAACGAAGCAAGTCACGTCGGACAACCATCGCACGATCAAACTGCATTTAAATAAACTATCTCGTTATCTGCGTACGTTGCTTCACACCGCGCCACCAAGAGACATTTACGAATTCATTTGTTAAGCTTCGTCATTAAATTAGGGTATATGTCGAGACAAAGTGGGATTATTCTAATATGAGTTGTACGTTCGAATCTCGTCAACGACGGTTTAGTCTGGTCTAGTCTTTTTCTCTGTCGGTCGCGTCGACATGTTTTAGTCAGGTGATGAAATAAAGTCATCACATGGTCATGTTAAAGCTGACGGCCCTCCGGGGAGAAATTCAAGTGTGTTGGCCTCGCGTCCACCACTGTTTTACGACCAATTCATGACCAAGGGCGTCTAAACGATACCTACTAACCAATACCTAACAGCTTTGTACTTTTTTCAGGCACTCAGGGCTAACAAAACTACATGGGCCAACTCTATTCCATCTACAATGGATTCAATTCCTTTCGTACGGCGCCCCTGCTGTTCACACAACGTTTGATTTTCGGTGAACAGAAACTCCTCGAACAACCCAGGGTTGAGGACATCACAAAACTCCTCTTACTCTCCAATCTCTCCCAGTTGAAATACTTCTTCATATGTTCTCGTTTTGGAACTCAAGCCTTACATTATATCCCATGGCGTTTGCAAGGATTGGCAGAGTCTTTTACCACTGGCCATGCTGCATCCTACTCGACGCCGCCTGCTCGCTCTATACTATAAAATAATAAACACTCCTCACTTTCAAAACTCGCTCTCATGGTCGCTGGACAATCTTCATCTTTTCGACAGGCAGGTGTACATTGACTCGCTTCTTGCACAATACCCTGTAATTCCCGAGGAATTTCGTGTGTGGATCCTCGAGTGGCCTGCCCGACTTGTCATAGCATGCTTGTGGCCGGGGATTCCACTCACATATTGCGGAACAAACAATCGCCGACGAAGATTCGGTGTCAACTGGTTGGGATACAAGAACAACTCCCCACAATTATTTGCAGTGTTGTACAAAAACCGGACCCCTTACGTCAAATTCATACCTGCACTCCTGATCTGGAGAAGCAATAGTACTACGGATTGGCTCATATTTGCCGAAGACGAACCAGATATCTTCGGTCGTGTTTATGTGACCGATATCTTGGAGCGCGAGAGGTCATCTGTTATTCCCCATGGACGACACTCCGATTATGATGATGACTTGGATGATGAGTCTGAGGGCTACATCAACGTACCCCATGCGGATTGGATTACCTATCTGGAATGTCATTGGGAGAATATTGCTCGCGTCCTGCCTGTTCCTGAGAAGCTGTACTGCGGAGGCCCCGCTTCAGACTCGCACATTCGGCAACCCATACCAGTTCAGTTTGGTGGGTCAATCCCGTCCACGCTTCCTACGTTTCCGTGGAATCTCCGTGATACCATCATGCACTTTGCCCTATTCAGTTGATACCACCTCACGTTGCAAAAAGGACAGTTAGACATTGCGCGTGCAAGACCGACATCCTTATGTTTTCTTTTTACTATTGAACAGGATGGCCAAGTTTGTCATAGTAGTAGTACTTCTTAGAATGTGCTTGCTTTGAATTACATTCTGAATATCACTGTGTACACCCGCTGCTTGAGCAAAGCAATTCATAAAATGGTTACTTCCAAGTACAGGCAAGGAATCAAAATAAAGGGTGTGTAAACATAGAACATCATTTGACTCCAAGTCTATGACTTTTGGAAAACCATAGTCCAGTCTATTTCATTCAAGGAGTATATCCGTGGCATTGTGACCCCATCTTTTCCACGTAGCACGCCAATAAGAACATTCCTGTTTAATAGGACTCTCATACAGAGTAACACGTTTGAGACTACCGTTTCAACAGATTGATAGATCTCGGGTTCTGCGGGTGCGCGGTCTACGATGCGCAGCCCGACATAGCGTTACATGCATCCTCAGCACGATGGCAGCAATACGAACATAACGGTACCAGCTGTTCGTCCACTGTCACCGTTAGAGACCCAATGACAATTGTTTGTCCGTTCGTGCCGTTGTCCAGAAAGTCCCGAGCAAAGCTATGTATATATGGAAATGCAATAACCTCTGCGCAATTTCGATGGAATGGTGAGAGGCCGCAAGTGTATCAATCGGCTCTGGGAACTCGCCCTTCAGTAAAGGATATGCCAGTGTCCGCAGATACAACGTATCCAAATGCCGATCCTTTTCTTTCCGCTTAGGCTTCCCATTTGGATGCCAGGCGGAATGACCATAATGATCTGGTATGCATCAGTAAATCGTGGAGAATCCTATCGGGTGTTATGAACACCCAAAATGCATTGTAGACACTCGTCTACATTATGAACTGGTAATCATATTTTGGGCTGACTCACAATGCCATAAATTGATAGATAGTGGTAGGTTTTAAAAATATCCAAGACGCAATTTCATAAGTTGTCATCGTGATTCGGGATCATTATGGAATTGATACCCGTCCATCTGCAGAACGATAGGGTAGCTAAAATATTATCACCAATTGTCTAGAACATATCAGATACTCAGATACTCACAACACATTGCAAGCCAGGCAGCCATTTGTGAACTGGGTATAACATGACCAGGAGGTTCCAACACTAGAGCTTACACTTATCATGGGGTTGACCCAGTTATGAATTGGGACCAGAACCCCTGCTGAATTTTGACCATCACATTTAGGTTTTCATACCGAAAGAAAGCCAAATAGTATATTTCAAGCAGACAAGTAACTACTATATAAACCACTGGTATTAAACTGCCAATGCACCACCGGTGCTTCCTTGTTGGGGGACATCATCCACGGCAAGCACAATGGTGAAAGCAGCATTATTGAATGCAAATTCAGGCTGGTAAGCAAGTTGTGGTTAGCAGCAGAAATGGGGATAAGGCCGGGGGACTCACCTGTGGGCCTTAGCATTCTCGTTCATCGTCGTGAGGTGAGAAGTGGAACAGCAGTGGGCAGGAAACAGTCTTTCGGGGTTTGTTAGTGTATAATGTGGTAAGAAAAAGAGATAGAGGATTGGAAGAGAATTACCTATGAGCCGCAGGGCCACATTTACTGCTGCGACAGGTGAAATAACAGAGGCGGTAAGGCCAAACGCAGACCTGGGGGTAGGAGCGGCGAGTGTGAGGTGGCATGAAAGAGTCGGTGGTGGGCAGGTCCATCTCCGCGGCAGTCACAAGCAAAGAGCTGGTGGAGGCCACTGCTCCCTGCCTGCTATTGCTATTGCTCTTCGCATTATCACTGTAAAGCGGGATGGTATGGGAGTGCACACAACATGGAGGCGGTGTTGTGTTGGGGTGAGGCTTATGCCCCTACTCATGTTGTCACTGTGGATGGCATGGGCAGGCAGTGCGATATGCTAGCGATCAGGGCTGTGGGGCTTAGCTGCGGTGGTGGAGAGGGTGGGGGTGACGCTTACCGTGCTACCGTGGCACATGGGTGCCCTCGCTTGTTGCTGTTGTTGTTACTGAGCTTGAGGTCGTGCCATAGCTGTGCAAATGGGGCTGTCAGTGTTTGGTGGTTGACTTGATGGGTGTGTGAGAATGGTGTCGAAGGCGTTGAATGCCAATGATGACAAGAGTGGAGAAAGGGAGGTAGGTGGAAGTGAAGAAAGAATACAAGTTGAAATTGGCAATTAATATTCGCAAAGCTTCCACATGTCATGTGATCTGTGGGAAAACCGAAGTGGGTCTATTTAAGACTGTCACCCCTATAAATTGCACTACTGCTCCAAGCTCCCTCCATTGCAAGTTACTGGTGGGGTGGGTGCTCCACCTTGCACGTTGCTAAATAGATCCCGTCATTGCATCACAGGTGCGCTGACTGCTGGCACAAGGCACATCAACACTTCCTGCTCGCGAATTCGCAATCACCAGGCCCACTGCCTGTCCTCTTGTCCCCCACCCCAAGTACATACATGTATATAATAGATATAGCTTGTGTACCATATTTTCCCCTCTGATATACAGCCTAAAATCCTACCAAACAATTGTAATGAGGTGTGATATTGTGAATTTTTGGCACACCGGTGGCCACCTCATAATATAGTTACATATAGTCCCCTTGCAATGTTATATTTTCTTTGAATTATGGAAAGAATGTTTTACCCAGTTGATAATGGACTACGCAACCATCTAGCATCTGGCACACATTGTTGGAATATAGTAAGCAAACGCGATAACACCCTCGCAGCCGTTTGGCTATGCGACTGCCGGTTTCTTTAAATCTTTGTACGCATATTCATTCATACATATTTGTTCATTAACGGTGCATTATTGCACTATTCCTCTTTCTGTAATATATACATTATATTCAGTTTGTTATCTTTCATTGCGGCACGCAATACACCTTTATCGGTTTCTATTCACTTTGTAGATACGAAATACTTTATATACGATACTTCAATACGAGCTCTCCTCAGTCGTTTGCCTCGCAAACAACTGAGGTGAGTACTATTCTTTATTACTTAGTATGTTTCATTCATTATACTAAATTACTACCTAGCTTTCGTGTTCTAGGTAAATACAAATATATTCTCAGTCGTTTGCCTCGCAAACAACTGAGCTTTCGTATTCTAGAATTCTTACAGGTTATGGGCCCCGATCCCTGTGCATAAACTCGAAATCAAGTACTGCGTATAATTGCCTTATCTCAAACTTACCATGTCAATTGCCACTACATCCCTATCCGACTCTCTTCCTTCATCCATTCCGAAGCTCGATGCGAGTGGTGTAAACTGGGTCATCTTCTCTGTTCACTTTCAAGATGCTGTCGAAGCGAAAGGCTTTTGGGGCCACTTCGATGGAACCTCTCTTTGCCCAGTCAATGCGACTATTCCAGGTCCAGTAGGAGCCGATGGAAAACCCGGCCCATCGACAACTGTTATGACAGCCGAGGAATTCGCTACAGCAACAGATAAGTGGGAGAAAGACAAGCGTTCAGCAAAATCTTTGCTTACCCAGAAGATACCCGACTCCACACTTATGCAGATCCACTCGAAGAAGTCCGTAAAGGAACGATGGGATGCTATAGTGGCCGAATATTCCGAGAAGGGAGCATATGCACAAACCGAACTTCGTACCAAGTTCCTCGAGTCGAAGTGTGCGGACAAGGCAAATGTCCGTGAATTTCTAGATGCCCTCACGTGTTAAACGAGAGGAGTTAGCATCTGTGGGTGTAGAAATCAATGAGAAGGATTACTGATCTACCATTATTGGTTCCCTTCCCATTGTACTCTCAAATTTTGCATCAGCCCAGCTGGCTGCAGCGCGGATGTATTCACCTATCGAAGACCATTGCTCCTGACCTCCTCATAACACTGCTTGGCGAGGAATATGATTGCCAGAAGGCTCAGCGTACACGACGCCAAGGTGCCGGTAAATCCAAGGACGACAACGACGAAGCCATGGTAGTCAGCCATGGCCACTTGAAGTCAAAGGGATATAAAGGCGGTGCCAGGAAGCCTCGCGGTGAGTGCTGGAACTGTGGAGAAAAGGGGCATTTTAAGAACAAATGCCCAAAGCCCTCCAAGTCTGGCAACAAGTCCAAGAAGGACGACTTCGAAGAAGGGGATGGTGGAGCTAATCCAAAGTCGAAGGACACTGGTGCCAGTATGGCAGCTGTTGAAGACGACTCCGAGTCAGATGGGGTGTGGGCAGCCATGGAAACTGATAGCGAATCAGTCGCTTCAGATGGTATCACCTTGGATGCTGGACTCACAGATTCATCGTTCTATATGCCTTCGAGTTACGGCGAAGCTCCCCTCGATGACAGTGATTGGTTCTCTGATGTTGGGGATGATGCTCAAGATGAGTACGAAGCGGATGCGAGTGATTCAAGCAGACATACCTGTGATGGCGCCTACATCCCTATCCCCATTCCCAACACAATCTTCGAACCTGGCGAGGAAGCTCTTGCTGCCACTGAAGGCAAGAATGTCTACATCAAGACAGAGCTATACGACTCTGGTTGCATGCAGCATATATCCCCATACCGCGAAGACTTCACACACTTCGAGGAGATACCCCCGAAGTCATTTTGAGCTGCAAATAAACAGTCGTTTAGTGCTGTTGGCAAAGGCGAGATGGTTATTGATGTACCTGATGGCATTGATGTCTCAAAGCTCCAGCTCACAGAGGTCTTATATGCTCCTGAGGTTGGCTACACTCTCATATCAGTAGGCCGTCTCGATGAGAAAGGTTTCTCAGTTACCTTCAGTAATGGGAAATGTGTCATACAAGGTCCAAATGGCAAGCATATTGGCGCTATACCCCGAACCTCAAAAGCAGTCTACAAGGTCAAACACGCTCGTGAACTCGATGAGGCAAATGCAGCAATGGAAGAGACACTTACCCTCGACCAATTACATCGCCCGAATGGGACACATATCGGTTGCTACAGCTCAGAAGCTAGTTGAGGCGTGGTTTCGTGACTGGCGTGTGACTAGAACCCACGCCGTCAGCTGACTTCTTTTGCGAGTCATGCATGTATGCGAAGTCCACACGGAAGGCTGTCCCAAAGGAGCGCGAAGGCGAACGAGCCAAAGAATTTGGCGACGAGGTCTATAGCGACGTGTGGGGCCAGCTCCAGTTCAATCTAGAGGTGGAAAGAGTTATTATGTGACCTTCACCGATGACAGCACATGACCTACCAACCTCTATCTTCTTGCGAAGAAAGCGACACCTTCCAATCATATAAGGATTATGAAGCCTGGTGCAACACGCAGTTGGAGGCAAAGATCAAGATCCTAAATTCAGATCGAGGAGGAGAGTATATGGGAAGGAATTCATTTTATATCTGAATTCTAACGGTACGAAGCAGAAATTAAACGTACACCATACTCCTCAGCATCTGGGGGGCGTAGCTGAGAGGCGAAACCGAACCATCGTTGAGCGTGTGCGTGCTCTCTGCATGCCAGTGGCCTTCCGAAATCACTGTGGGGTGAAGCGGCGAGACATGTCATATGGCTCCTCAACCGAACATCGACCAAGGCCCTGAAGAACAAAACCCCTTACAAAGCGGCATTCAACAAGAAGCCTGATCTCCGAGGCTTGCGCGAATGGGGTGACAAAGTGTGGGTGAGGATTGAGGGTGGAAACAAGCTGGGTGGAAGAGTTCACGAAGGACGTTTTCTGGGGATGGACAATCGATCAAAGGGAATTCGTGTCTATTGGCCAGATACTAAATCCGTCAACGTTGAGCGAAATGTCTACTATGACAATACATGCACGTCAGTTTCACGTCTCGAGGGGGAGGATTGGGATGGTTTTGTCGATCTGGAAATTGACGAACCTGTCATACCCTCAGCCTCTACTGATAACCCATCAGCTTCAACTTCAAATTCCACCCCTACCCAACCTCCTGCACCACATGAACCAGTCGAAACACCACCTATCCCACATGATGAGCCCCAATCAGAAGCTGAAGCATCTCATTCTGAAGCTGAATCACGTACCAAAACGAATTCGAAAGCCAACACAACGTGTGCGCGATCTTTTGGAAGGCCGCGCAGTTGCTTCAAACCTTCCCGGATGCAGTCGAGCAACCTCGAGATACCGTTCTTGAGGGAGGGAACGTCAGACTGGATGATGGCAGCGGATTGGGTGGAGGAATACGCACTGGCAGCTGAGATCAGCGAAGCTGAAGCACTTGAGCCTCGAAGTCTTGCTGAGGCAAAGAAACGACTGGACTGGCCACTATGGGAGAAAGCAATACATGAAGAATTAGCCACACTGAAAACGGCTGGAACTTGGGTTCTCGTCAACGCACCTGAAGGAGTCAACATCGTCAGTTCAAAATGGTTATTCCGTGCTAAAAGGATGCCGCAGGTAACGTTGTTCAATACAAAGCAAGACTACGTTGCGCTAAGGATTCTCGCAGGTCCCAGGAGTCGACTATTTTGACACATCTGCTCCTGTGGCATGTCTGGCGTTGATTCGTGCTGTACTCGCCATAGCTGCTGTCAAAAACTTTGAAATTCATCAAATTGACATCAAAGGTGCATATCTGAATGGCGTACTCACCGAGGACGAAGTCATTTTTATGAAACAACCTCCCGGATATGCCTCAGAATCTCCAGGACTAGTTTGCAAACTTCGCAAGATGCTATATGGGTTGAAGCAGTCAGGCCGGAGGTGGTATCAGAAACTTGTTGAAATCATGGGAAACTAGGTTTCACAAGGTGCAACGTCGACCAGGCCGTTTTCTATTGGAGCAATGGGAAGAAACTCGTTGTCGTGTTGGTACACGTCGATGACTGTACGATTGTGGCTGTGGCACTGCCACTGATCAAACATCTTAAAAGGAAATTGCCAAACACGTTGACATCACAGATCTCGGAGAAATTCATTGGATACTCGGCATCGAAATCAGAAGCGTATCCGCGAAGCCCGAAAAATCTTCCTTTCACAATGTTCGTACATCGACTCTATCCTCCGCCGTTATGGCCTTGAGGACCTCAAGCCAGTTTTGATACCGATGGAAACTTCGACACGTCTCACGTCCGCTCAATCCCCATCGACAACCGAAGAGTTTGCGAAAATGCGCAACGTGCCATATCATGAGGCGGTTGGTTTGCTAATGTACGCGTCACTCGGTACGCGCCCAGACATCACCTACGCCGTCCAAACCGTCTTGCGTTTCTCAACGAAGCCTGGACTTGCTCATTGGGAGGCTGTTAAGCGAATTTTTGCTATCTGAAGGGCACCACGCGACTTGTGGCTTTCATACAGCGGCACTTCGAAGGAACTCACTGGATATGCGGATGCAGATGGTAACATGGCCGAAGATCGTCATGCGATCTCAGGGTACGCTTTTCTATTACATGGTGGCGCCGTTTTGTGGACTACTAAACGCCAGGAGATCATTTCGCTTTCCATGACGGAAAGCGAGTATGTCGCAGCTACGCCGCGAAGGAAGCATTATGGCTTCGTTCTCTCATATCTCAACTTTTCGACACCTCTCTGGATGCTACCACTTTATTTTCCAACAACCAGTCAGCCATCACCCTCACGAAAGATCACCAATATCATGCAAGAACAAAACACATTGATATCCGATTCCATTTCATCCGCTGGATCATCGAAAACGGATCCCTTCGCCTTATCTATTGTCCTACCGACAAAATGATCGCTGATACTCTCACCAAGGCCCTACCGTCACCCAAGGTCAAACACTTCGCTGCTGAGCTCGACCTTGTATCGGTTTGAGGGGAGTGTTGGAATATAGTAAGCAAACGCGATAATGCCTCGCAGCCGTTTGGCTATGTGACTGCCGGTTTCTTTAAATCTTTGTGCATATTCATTCATACATATTTGTTCATTAACGGTGCATTATTGCACTATTCCTCTTTCTGTAATATATACATTATATTCAGTTTGTTATCTTTCATTGCGGCACGCAATACACCTTTATCGGTTTCTATTCACTTTGTAGATATGAAATACTTTATATACGATACTTCAATACGAGCTCTCCTCAGTCGTTTGCCTCGCAAACAACTGAGGTGAGTACTATTCTTATTACTTAGTATGTTTCATTCATTATACTAAATTACTACCTAGCTTTCGTGTTCTAGGTAAATACAAATATATTCTCAGTCGTTTGCCTGCAAACAACTGAGCTTTCGTGTTCTAGAATTCTTACACATACTGTAGATTTTGATTAATCTGGTAGCCACCTTACAATCTAGTTATAATTTCCTAGCAATATTATGTTTGCTCTGCATTCCAGAAAGAATATTGTACTTAATCTAAGACATTAGCATAATCCGATATGTCGTAGATATGTGGTTATAAACTGCTGTGTGAGTGTTATAATGTTGTAACCGGTTCCGTGAGCGTCGTATTGCTAAATCAGACTTGCCCCAATTTACTGATGATATGACCGACTTGCGTGTCAATGATACAGAATGCAGTGAAAGGCACTTTTTATGCCCTTCCCGGCGACTATCAATGTGGGCATCAATGAAACGCTCCTAGTCATAGTAAGGGTCACGTCGATTCTCAGGGTCGGTCGCCTTCGGATGTTGGAGGCTGTAGGATACACTTCTCATTATCCTCTCGTAAAAGGGATGATTCGTCCTAGGTCACTTTGGATCTTTGTGGCCGCCCGTCCTGTTCTGCATCTTTTTGCTTGTGCTGTTTTGGTTCTTCGTGCTGTGGAATCCGTCTGGTAGACATTCATGGATCCATTTGTTAAACTTCATCATTAAATAAGGGTATATGTCGAAACAAAGCGGTATTGTTCTAATATGAGTTGAACATTCGAACCTCATCAACAACTGTTTAGTCTGGTTTAGTCTTATTCACTGCCAAATTCCACGATGAGAGCGCAGCCAGCTCATCTACGGATAAGATATCAGTGAGACACATACTGATGTTACACTGTAACATATGATAGAAAGTACATTTACAGTGTAGCATATCATATGGGTTCAGTGGTCCCCTCTGAACCAGTGAATGTTTCCCTTCCATTTTGGGCAGCCTACACTGTACCATATGATATGGTACAGTAAATCCACTCAATGGCTCATACCTAGGCATTTTTGTAGGCTATCCAGCATACATTCAGTGGCTCTGGGGTGTCTACAGGAGACTGGTAAAGCCTTAATTTTGCAATGAATTGACAAGCATTGGTGCACATACCATAATAAAATATAAGTGAAATCGGGAAAGAATTGGACTGTAAATGTGATTTAAACAAGCCCAGAATCATGCAAATTGGACAGGATTTGAGGGAGATATAATGGTTGTAATGATCCAATTTTGTGTATTTGGCCCTGGGGCAGGGCGGGAATGAGTGCTGCCCCGGTCCCGGTCCTGGGTTTAAAACGCATGGAAAAAGCTAGACAAAATTCCGATCAAAACAAGCCTAGAAACAGCCAAATCGGACAGGATTTGAGGGAGATATAATGGTTGTAATGATCCAATTTTGTGTATTTGGCCCCGGGGCAGGGCGGGAATGAGTGCCGCCCCGGTCCCAGTCCCGGGTTTAAAACGCATGAAAAAGCTAGACAAAATTCCGATCAAAACAAGCCTAGAAACAGCCAAAACGGACACAATTTGAGTGATATATGTGGGTTGTAAACTTCCAATTTTTGCTGTATTTAGCCTTGGACCAGAACATGAATTATCATTGAAAAAGTGAATGCCGGGCCCGGGAATTTTTTGCAATAAGTGGAATATGTCCAGAATAGTGCTGGACATTGTAAACCGGGTCGGAAACATGAAATATTATTGAGAATAGTGCATGCTAGGCCCAGGAATGGTTGCAATGAGGCAGGAATATGTCCGGAAACATGTATTATTATTCAGAATAGTGCATGCTGGGCCCAGGAATTTTTACAATGGGGCAGGAATATGTCCGAATAGTGCCGGACATTGTAAACCGGGTCGGAAACATGAAATATTATTGAAAATAGTGCATGCCGGGCCTGGGAATTTTTGTAATGGGTCGGGAATATGTCCGGAAAAGTGCCGGACATTGTAAACTGGGTCAGAAACATGAATTATTATTGAGAATAGTGCATGCCAAGCCCAGGAATAGTTGCAATGAGGCAGGAATATGTCCGGAAACATGTATTATCATTCAGAATAGTGCATGCTGGGCCCATGAATTTTTGCAATGGGGTGGGAATATGTCCGGAAACATGAATTATCATTGAAAAATGCGGACCACACTTGGGAATATGTCCAGATATATGTTGAGTATAGCAAACTGGGTCAGAAATGTGTATTATTATTGAAAACAATTCAGGCCATGTCTGGGAATCTTTGAAATGGGCTGGAAATATGTATGAACAGATGACAAACATGGAATTATGAGTTGAGTAGGCATGGAAATGTACAAAATGGTTTGTAAAATACCCCAGAAACATGGATTATTGTTGACAAAGACTCATACTGAGTGTGGCAAGAGGTTAAATAGTCTGTAAACATGTCTGATCAGGTCAATATGACCGAGCCTTGAAATATGTATAATTGTCTGTAAACTATTCCAGACATACAGATTATGATTCTATAAAGCAAAATGGGGTGGAAGTTCTTGTGCAATTCATTGTAGTATCTGACTGCTATTGCAATTAGTATCAATACCTCATTTTATCTGTGTTAATTAACCTGACTGTAGACATATTGGTCATTTCAGTTCAAGCTGCAAGCTGCAGCTGCTTTTACTTTTTCCTTGGTTATTCCACTCTTTGTATAATTCCTTTCACAAGTTACAAATGGCAGTAACAATCAGAGTGCTACTTGCTTGTTTCTCAATTTGCTCTGTAACTTTTATGACCAGCATCAGTTTTTGTTTTGAATGCAACCACACTCTTGTTTTCATTAAATACCAGTATCCAACCAGCAATAATTTTATCAAGTATGCATCCATGTCAATCTGCTTAATAATGTTGACAATCAGTGGAAATGTCTGCCAGTTCTTTTAGTGCTTGACATGAATTTTAGAATACATTCAATGGAAAGGCAGGCATGACAACTAACAAGCAGCACTGCACATGCTTTCTCCTCACGTATGCACATTCACCACCCATACTTGCGGTTCATTCACACAACTCATTTCATTAACTGACACCTTGCCTGGGGAAAGTATAGAAGGAGAAAAATAATGGGCAATAGAATAGTATGCACTTGCTAACCAAATTTACATTCTCATGTGCACCTACAACCTGTACCTTTCAAGCCCTGGCCAGGTGTAGAGATTGTGATAAGACTGAGTACAGGACAGGGCAGTTGAAAGGGAAATGAGTGTACAAAAAGATCATTGGACTGTGTTCTACATTTCAGCACATGAGCTGAGTCTTTTGTTGATTATATACATACCAGAACATGATTGTGGAATATTTTCCATGTTTCTGAACCAAGTCAAAGCAATTGTGCACCAATTATACATGTTTTAAGGCTCAGTCTATATCAACTTGATCAGACATGTTTACAGGCTATTTAACCTCTTTGCCACACCCAGTATGAGTCTTTGTCAATGATAATCCATGTTTCTGGGGTATTTTACAAACTATTTATACATTTCCTCGTGTTACTCAACTCATAATTCCATGTTTGTCATCTTCCAGGACATATTTGCAGCTCATTTATAAGATTCCCAGACATGGCCTGAATTGTTTTCAATAATAATACATTTCTGACCCAGTTTGCTATACTCAACATATATCTGACATATTTCCCAAGTGTGGTCCGCATTTTTCAATGATAATTCATGTTTCCGGACATATTCCCACCCCATTGCAAAAATTCATGGCCCAGCATGCACTATTCTGAATGATAATACAT
>JAJIRX010000515.1:0-87816 GCA_023853785.1 Psilocybe azurescens | reverse complement strand
GTTACGACTTCAAGCTTATATTCACGTGCGTGGATAAAGCCAACAGTCAAGTAGTCAAGAACAGCGAGTTCCAAGCGGTGTCAAGTAAGAGGAGGTTAGATTCTCAAGAACTAGCTAAAGAATACAGTGGATCCTTCCTGGTATAAATACTATGAACCGCACAGCAAGTTGAAACAAGTTTGAATGTTCATCAGCAGATGTATATAAGAATAGAGGAAACAGATCAAGTGTTCATCGAAGATGTAAGACTCATAAAAGATAGAAGTGAAAGTCCATCAAAGATATGATGGAGTTTCATAGATATGATGGAAAGCAAAGTTCATCAGAACATACAATGATGTATCAATGATGTGACGGATGACAAAGAAAAGGAAAGAAAGAAAGAAAAGACTTGTTGTAACAATCACATGATGTTGTATCATGTGACAGGAAGGTTTATATACGAAAAGGAAAAGAAAAAGGAAAAGCAAAAGAAAATAAAGTGTCCATAACATTACCCCCTTCTAGGTTAAGACTGTCCCAGTCGAATGGTCTTCAGTATCCGTGGGTTTCTCGGTATTGTTTGCATTAGCGTCATCCGTGGGGTCGTCATAATCAAAGTAATCGCTTCTGTAGGAGAGTCGTTACGCTTGAAAAGGACAGTATCTTGTTGTATGTCCTGGTCCTCGCGGTGGCAGTGGTTGCAGGTGGGGTTGTTCCGTGGGGGTGTCATGCGGTGTTTGATGAGCACGTGTTTGATGGCTCGTTCGAAACCCTTGAGTTGAAAGATGTTTGAGGGAGTCGGTGGCGGCTTTGTGGTGGACTCGGACTCTCGCCTGTTTGACTCGATGTCCGCTTCGATGATTCGTATTTCGCCAGATAAATAGTTGAAGAATTCGAGTTCGTTCGATAAAGGGGGCAAAGGGCTTGACGTTGTATCGGTTTTGGCATTTTCAAGATTTCAAGTAGTTAAGTAGATGGAGAGAGTATTAAAAAGTTGAGACGATGTAGTAGTAGATTGGGGAACAGATGAGGCACGAGCAGTGGAATGAGACATTGTTGGATATTGATGTTTGTTGCCTACGAAGTGTAGCGACTTGACCTTTCTTATAGCCTTTGTTGCCAGTCCGGGTCTAAGTTTTCCTTGAGCTGGGAAATCAGTTGATACTCTAGATTTTGGTCATGCGCCTCATTGCTGTGCATCTTTCCTTAAGAGTTCATTGCGTTGCTTGTTTCTCCACATCTCGAAAGACATTATGAACGCTATCTTGAGTTCTTCAAGCATTTGTTGTCGATCTTCTTGGGATTTTGGTATTTTTGTCGTGAGGAAAATAGGTTCGTGAGTGTTTTGGGGAAAGAGAGTGGACTTGACGCATTTGATTGAGGGAAAGGAGAGCATGTTGATTGATTGTCAAGTGAGGGAAGATGGTGGTCTTTTTACAGCTTGTGACGTGTTCGGTAAGTCTGTAAGATTTCGTTACCGGTTTCTTCAAAGACCGAAGCCGGTTCCCACGTTGCTTCGGTGATCGGATAGTCCTTCCATTTGACGTAGTATTGGTATCCTCTTCCTCTTTTTCAATGTTTGAGAATTGTTTCTATTTCCCAATGTTCTTCTTCGTTTAATATCTCTGGTGGCGGTCGAATGAAATTGGGTCCATGTGTTTCAGTCTCGTGGTATGGATTAAGAAGTGTCGCATGGAATACATCGTGAATGAGCCATCCTTTGGGGAGTTCCAGTCGATAAGTTAGGGGTCCTAAGACTTCTTTAATTTTGAAGGGTCCTTCTCGTTTTGGTGCCATTTTCTTGTGATAATTTGTCTGTAAATTTGTCGCTTCTAGCCAAACTCTTTGTCCTTGGATGAAGCGGTGTAAAGTTCAGTTTTTTCCTTTCAACCATCACTTGTCCGGGCTAGTTCGTGGGCTGCTAGGGCTTCTTCTCGATCCTTTTGAAGATACTTCAGTCTTTCTTCTACTGAAGGAAACTTGGTGTGTTCGAATGGAATTGCGATGGGGAGTATCCAGAATTAATTCGAATGGTGTTCTCTGTCTGTGCATGTCTTCGGTTATTGTGAGTGAATTCGAGGGTCCCAAGTCGTTCGTGCCAGTCTTCTGGGTGGACAAGCAGTATATGGATAGATAGGCTTCGATCTCTTGGTTATATCGTTCTGTTGTTCCGTCCGTTTGAGGGTGATAAGCAGTTGAAAATTTGATTTTACTCCAAGGAGTTTCATTAGCTCTTTGAATGATTCAGCGGCAAATCTGGGGTCTCGATCTGATGTGAGGCTGTCTGGTAGTCCAAACCTTTTGTAGAGATTGTCCAGTAAGAGTTTGCCAGTCTTTTCAGCATCCAGTCCTTTCATTCGGCATGGAATAAGGATAAGTCCTTTGTGTTCCGTGATCGGTGATGCTTAGAATCGCATCAAATTCAACTTCTCCTTGCTTGTCCACGATCAGTGGAAGGTCTGTAAGGAAGTCCATAGCACTGTCTGCAAGGGGTTGGGCTGACTTTGGTCCAGGTATCGGTATGAATGATGGGTTAGAGGGATGTCGATTTATTTTGAACTGTTGGCAGGCGGCACATCCTTTGTATGTATTGCTTGACAAATGATCGTAATCCTGGCCACCAGTAGTGTTGTTTTACCGAATTGAATGTTTCTAATTCTCCAGGGTGTCCGGCTGAGATAGGGTCGTGATATGATTTGACTATGTCTTTCCGTAGGGTTTTGATCTTTTTGGGATGTAGGCTGCGTCCTTGGTAGTATAAGATAGTTTTGCCGTTCACGTTCTCTGTTTTCCATTCTCTGAGGTCATGTCGTGCATTTGGTGGTCCTCCTTCTAATAGGGTTTTCATTGCTTCTGCTGCTTTGTGGTCCAGTTCGCTTCGCATTGGCAATTCTTTCCTGTAACTCGGTGTCGATTAAGTCGATGAATAGCTTTTCTGGAAGTAAGGTGATGTTTTCATTGTCGTGGTCTTCTTCTGGGGGTGAAATCGGGCGTCTTGAAAGGGTATCGGATTGAATCATTTTGTTTCCAGGTAGATGTACCAACTTCAGATTGAATTCTGAAACATACAGAGACCAGCCACGCCTGTCGCCGGTTTAGATTTTGGGCCGATCTGAAATATGTCAAATTCTTGTGATCTGAATATACCGTAGTCGTGTGTTCTGATCCTTGGATGTAGTGTCTCCATTCCTGTAATGATCTGATTATTCCCAGTAATTCCCTGTCATAGATTTCGTAGTTTCTTTGGTTGGAGAGAACGTTCTTGATATAAATGCGCATGGGTGTCTTTCACCATTTCCGTCCAGTTGAGTAAGGACTGCTCTGGAGGCATATTTTGAAGCGTCAGATTTGATTTGGAAATGGTTTGGCGGGTCGGGCATCAAGAGTACCGGTTCTTCCGTGAATCGTTTCTTTAGTTCATCAAAGGCAGCTTGAGTTGTGTCATTCCATAGAAATCCTTTGTCTTTCTTCAGGAGTTCATTTAGAGGTCAAGCTACTTCAGAGAATTTCCGGATGAATTTTCGGTAGAAGTTCCCAAAGCCCAGAAACGATTGGACTTGTTTGAGAGTAGTAGGTGCTGGCCAGTCTTGAATTCCTTTGAGTTTTGTTGGATCCATAGAGATTTTTCCTGCTTCAACAATCATTCCAAGATATTCCACTTTTCCTTGAGCAAAAGAGCATTTTTCCGGTTTGAGATAGAGATCGTTTTCTCGGAGTTGTTGTAGAACCATTTTGGTGTATTTTTCCAATTCCCTCGATCTTTCGCCAAAGATTAGGATGTCGTCCATATAGATGATTACGAAGCATTGTGATATCATGTCTTCGAAGATTGAGTCCATCATGGATTGGAAGGTTGCTGGGGAATTGCACATGCCAAAGAACATTACAGTTGGTTGAAAAGTCCTTGGTTGGTTTTGAATGCTGCTTTCCATTGATCACCTTCTTTTATCCTGATGTTGTTGTAGCCCCATCGGATATCTAGTTTGGTGAAGAATTTTGCGCCTTTCAATTTGTCCATAAGTTCCGTAGTCCGTGGTAGTGGGTAAGCATTCTTGATCGTCCAGTCGTTCAGATACCTGTAGTCTTGACAAGGGTCTAAGCTTTCCATCTTTCTTTGATACGAAGAAGAAGGGAGATGCCATAGGTGATTCTGAGGGTCGAATGTATCCTTTGTCCAATTGTTCCTTTGTCCAGGTGTCCAGTTCTGTTTGTTCTGCCGGTGTGATATTGTATGCCTTGAATTTCTTTGGTATGAATCCTTCTTTTAACTCAATTTTATGGTCCCATGGTCTTGGTTCTGGGAATCGGTCTGCTGCTTGTTTATCAAAAGGTCCATATATGATTGATATTCTGGGGAACGATTTCTTGGAGAGGTCTTGTCAGTTTCTCTGGTTCATATTGTTGGGCCAGCGTCTGTGAGGTCGTGATTTTGGTGTTAAGCCAAGTTTCTTTTATTTCGTCTTCGTTTGCATCCCGATATATTGGATGACTAACGATTCGGAATTCCCTCCAATGGGTGGGTAGTCTCAATTGTTGGTGTTTGTTTGTCCGTTTCTTCTTCAATGGTGGTTTGATTTATCGTAGGCCCTTGACGTGGTTTCCAAGTTATCTGTCCGTTCCGCCAGTTGATTCCTGGATTCTTTTCCTGTAGCCAAGGGAATCCTAAAATAATTTTCTGTTTTCCTAGCCCAGAGACCAGTAATTGTTCCCGATGGTTCCGGTTTCCAACCTTTAGGTCCAGGTCTACAAATGACGAGATGGTTCCTTTCTTGTTTGGGGTTCCATCTACGTTATAAACCCGGATCGGTTTTTCCAAGGGTTGGGTTCTGAGTCCAAGTTTTTGTGCATAGTTCTGGTCAATGAATTTCCCTCCTGCTCCTGAGTCTAAGAGCGCTGAGGTTTGACGATTTGTGAGCCATTCTGTTTCTTGGTGGGGAATGAAACTGGTAAAAGCATAGTTTTATTCTCGATTGTTTGTAAGTACAGATTATATCTTCAGATAAGGAGAGACAGACGTCGTCCTGTTTCTCCACTTTAAAAATCCTTTTCTTCTTTCTCTTCAAATCCTGTTTTAACCATGAGGTCTGCGAGTTTGTCTTTTTCGTCCTTGTTCAGGCTCCTGATATGGGCATGGAGTTCCTTTGGGGTCCACTTCTTGCTGGGTTGTTCTTGGGTTCTGTTCTGGTTTGTTGGTCCTTTCTGTGGGCAATCTCTGGATAGATGTCCTTGTTGTTTGCACCTGAAACAGGCACCTTTCCTGATTAATTCGGCTTGTTCTTCGGCTGTCATGGCGCTTATGTCCATCCTGTTTGGGTTGTAGTTCCTGTTGTTTCTTGGGAAGTTGTTCCATCGTGGGCGCCCTTCTCACGTTCTTCTGGTTCTTCTCTAAAGACCTTGGCCAGTCTATAGTTGGTGTCAAATGTTGTTGCTTTTTGTACCAGCCTTGGATCGTCCTTGGAAGGTCTTCAGAGTACAGGATCCTGTCAGCAAGCTGAGGTGTGATGCATTTTGGAATAATCCAATGAGGTGGGCATGGTCTGATTCCGTTTCTGTTCCTAGATTGGCTTGTCCTACCAACAATTTGAACTTGTTGATGATGTCTTCCACCCTTCGTTGGGTTTTTGCCTAAGTCGTTTTATGTCGTTCATGGCTGATCTGGTTTCATCCACTGGAGTGAATGCGTCGTGGAATTTTTCAAGAAATGTTCCGAGGGTGTCCCATTCGAGGGTTTGGTTGGGACTAGTTCCTTTTGTCCTCGAGGTCAAGTACTGTTCCTTCCATAGTTTTGCTCCTCCTTCCATGCAAAATGATAAAATGAAGGCAATTTTCTTCTTGTCTGTGTTGTAGACGTCATCGTTTATGTCCATGTAGAGATAGCAGTCTTGGATGAAAGACCTGGATTTCGTCCTGTCTCCATCAAATACGGTGGGTTTGTTGATCGAGATTTCTTTCTTTCCGTTTGTTTCGACCATGTCTGTGTCTTGTTCTTCTTGATCTATCGCCAGGGTTGATAATAAGTCGTATAGCGAGTTTGATAGGTCTTCGTTGCCTAGGTTGATATCTTCAGAGCTTTGTCTGGACGGGTTTGGTGTCTGCCAATTTCGTGTCGGGGTTCCTTCTTCTGAGCTGTCGGTAGCGGGAATTCCGGCTTTTCAGTGGTGCCGTGTTTCGTTTTGGTTTCAGAGGTCTCGTCTGCTGGGGAGCGGGCGAGATTCGTAGATGAGCTAGTTCTTTTGTTACAACTTCAAGCTTATATTCACGTGCGTGGATAAAGCCGACAGTCAAGTAGTCAAGAACAGCGAGTTCCAAGCGGTGTCAAGTAAGAGGAGGTTAGATTCTCAAGAACTAGCTAAAGAATACAGTGGATCCTTCCTGGTATAAATACTATGAACTGCACAGCAAGTTGAAACAAGTTTGAATGTTCATCAGCAGATGTATATAAGAATAGAGGAAACAGATCAAGTGTTCATTGAAAGATGTATCATAAAAGATAGAAGTGAAAGTCCATCAAAGATATGATGGAGTTTCGTAGATATGATGGAAAGCAAAGTTCATCAGAACATACAATGATGTATCAATGATGTGACGGATGACAAAGAAAAGGGAAAAGAAAAGAAAAGAAAAGACTTGTTGTAACAATCACATGATGTTGTCCATCATGTGACAGGAAGGTTTTATATACGAAAAGGAAAAGAAAAGGAAAAGCAAAAAGAAAATAAAGTGTCCATAACATACATAGACTAGCATTGAATACAGGAAAAGAGGAGAAAAAGACACAAAGAACTTGTAGACTTCTGCAATGAATGTCAAGCAAAAAATTCAAGCATATAGAAGTTTGTGAGAAAAATACAAAAATACAGCTGCCAGAATTGCACAGCTATAACTTGTACTTGAAAAAACAAAATCCTGGACCTCAAAGGCAAGAAATTAAAAGATTAGCTAAAGCTGTTTAAGCAAGCTGGTGCTCCAAACTTGCAAAGTGGACAGCTCCCAAATTGTGTAAATGATATTCAAGTAGCACTGATTGATGCAGTTGATTTACATATGAAAGGCACATGGATATTTGAAGCTGATGAGGGAAGCAAGGAGATAGAGGAGGAGGAAATAGAGGAAATAGAGGAAGAGGAAGTCATGGAGACCAATGGAAATTGATTCAATGTTGAAGACATGTCAAATAACTGAGGTTGTTGAGCATTGTAACAATATGTTTTATATTATTATATACATCTGGAATGGTATATGCATGGTTCAAAACACTGTAGGCCTTACTTATTGCTGTGATTTTTAATCATATTCCAAACTGTAAAGACTTGAACATGTTAAGAATCAAATTTTTGACAGAACTAGATGTATTTTGCTCAAATCTTTATGAAAAATTATGTTTTTAGAATTGTATTAAATGAAATAACTATATGCATGTTAATATATAGCAATACCATCTATATCATTATTCATATTCTCTGCAATCTCATGAATCTGTCTTATCTTTGACTATATATAGTGGAAACTTGATGTAATTTACTATTTTTAACTTATTTCATGCATTTTCTGAGCTAAAAGTACCAGGAATAGCTGCTATATATATTATAGTATATACAATGCACAAAAAAATTGGAAGAAAACAATGAAGAACTGATGAAACTGAGCTGATTCAATTTTTGTGATATAAGAACTCAAACCAAGAAAGGAAATAAATGAATGGGTTTTAATAGATCATTGATCTGAGTTGATACACTGAGTTGACTCTACAAGGAATAAACAAAGTAATCAACATGACTAAATAGTAAACAACTAAAAAGGAGATCTGAATAAAAACTAAACTAGTATGAAATGAAATTAAAAAATGATATCATACACATCATTTGCATCATGCTAGGTGTTCATCACATTATCCCCTCTTCAAGATTGATGTGTCATAGTCTTTTGAAGAAGGTGGATGAATATGACAACCATGAGATGAAGTTCCAGAAACTTGGTGGAAGACGGGCATCTGTATTCATAGCAATAATTGATTCCTGTATGGTACGCATGACACATTCTGCTACTCCGTTAGACTGTGGGGTGGCTCATGTGGTGAACTCAACGCAAATACCTTCAGATTTGCAAAATCTCAAAAGCTCTCCAAGTGTAAATTCACTGCCCTCGTCGTTGTGAAAACACTTTATTTTGTGACCAGTTTGCTTCTCCATGAGTGCCTTGAATTCCTTGAACGTGCTGTAAAGGTCGCTCTTTTTCCACAGAGGGTAGTCCATGAGGAATCACGTGTGATCATCAACAAAGACTACCCAATAATTGTGACCATAGTAACTCAAAGTTGGCACTGGGCTGTGTAGATCGCTGAACACACGATCGAGCAGTGCTGAAGCTCGTTCAATGTTCACAGATGGAAAAGGGTGTTGATGCTGTTTGCCATTAATGCATGATTCACAGAAGTCACTTAATGGTGTATCAGATGTTATCTGGAGATCAGACGATAGCTGCTCATGTATCAGTTATTCAAGCCTGTCTTTTCCAATATGACACAATCGGCGATGCAATAGTTCACGATTGATTAACCCTTGTGTGGTGATGAATGTGTGTTCCACGATGCTAGTGATGTGAAGAGCATGTGCACCTGCTGCGCGAGTGACAACATATCCGTCAAGATATGTGACTTTGCAATCGTTGACCGTTGCAGTGAGAGCAAGTACAGAACCATGCGTGAATGATATTTTGCATTTAACGATCTTGATGACAAAGCCATGGTCCGATGTCAGACTAAGGACAGAGAACAAGTTGTTGGATAAGGCGGGTACATGAAGGACATTCATGATTAAGACTGTACGCCAAGCAGCTCCCTCTGGTTGGAACAACACGTCTCCCTTGCCCACTGAATAGACAGTGTTATTGTCTGCAAGGTTGATAGGGACACGCCATGGTATGTATGAAGAGGCAGCAAACCAAGTACAATGAGGGGTCATATGTGCAGTGGCCCCTGTATCTGCATTCCAAGCATGGTCAGTGGAGAGAAGGAGGGGCAATGTAGCAGATAGACAAACGGCGGCATCGGCACTGACAGCAGGTCAATCACATCCAGCTTCTACGGCAGAGGTTTTGGCTGCTGGGGTGGCAGGGGTGGCAGGAGTGGCAGCAGCAGGAGCAGCACCTCCACGACCACCTCCATGCCCTCCCCGCTTCTTCTTTCCTTGTTCTCTGTTACTATAGATGCTTCCTGTTGTCCCAGAGCGCATGTAGCTGTGTATTTGGGACAGTCCACCATTGTATGAGGACCATCGCATATGTAGCACTTCATGACATGAGCAGCAGCAGCAGCAGCCTCCAGGTCGTTGTGTGCACCTGCACATTGAGTCTTCTCGGTGCAGAACACCTTGAGAATGGCAGCCTTTGTAAGGTCTGTAAGAAGAAGAACTGAAGAAATAAATGAACTGTACTCTTCGCAAGGAAGAGCACAGATCATAGCCATAATGATTAACTCCTTGTCAAGAGTCTTCAAGTTGTAGCTCATGGGGCAAAGTACTTGTACTTGCTGCATCGAGCCTTGGATGCAGGCAGACAAAGCAGTTAACAATTCGTTCTCCTTCAATCGAATAGATAGCAAGTCGTTGAGGGAATTGAATTGCGAGTTAGGAGCTGATTTGCTGTGGACTTCTTTAAGCTTATTCCACATAGCCTGCGGATCGGTACAGATGTCATCAACGTGGATTTTGTTTTCTTCATCGAGGCACATATAGATTTCACCTGTGCACTTGTTCTTGCCGCCTTATGTAGCTGGTGTATTTGGTGTGTTCTGCTGCGGTGACTGGAATCATAATGCCTGTCGAAGTCTGTGGTAGGTTGAGGCATCGGGATCGCGAAGCTCTGTGTTATCCGTGAAGCCGATGATGTCCAACAATAGAAGTTGTCCAAACATGGACTTCTCCCAATCCCTGTACTTCACGGTACCTCCGAGCTTGGGCACCAGTGTTCGGCTTGAGCCAGTGGTCTTGTCTGTGTTGGCCATTGCAATAGAAATAGGTCGAGCAGGAATAGATTGACAGTCGTGTCGTAACAATTAGAATCAAGTGGGAGGTGATTGGAGATCGGATAACGATCTGCTGGGAAAACCAGGGAAGTTTGAGGTGACAGCGTTCAAGCGTCAATGCGTAGAGCGGAGCGAACATATAAGAGTGCGAGCGGCTGCGACACTAAGTGTGGAGCACTTGTTTGCGATGACTTGAGTCTTCTTAGTTTGTGTAGGGTACGCTGGGGGCCCATAACCTGTAAAAAGGTTTCCGGGTCGGCGAGTTGGAGCTTGATTCTGTGTTAACTCTGCTTGTAGAAGGCAGAGATGTATTCATACCTTGATTCTGTGTTAACTCTGCTTGTAGAAGGCAGAGGGAACACAGGATTGAGGACTATCTACTTGCTATAGTAAGATTATGTAATACACAAAAGGGAATGATGAAAACAGAAAGTGTCCTATATCAATAAACGCGACAGGCTCATGACTGGATTCTGGCACACTGTCTGGACCACTCAGAGATGGATTCTCCCTGGTTGAGAGCAATCTGCATGATCACCATGATATTTTAACATAGTTATTAATCAGCTTTTGTAGGGTAAAATTATACAATCCACACTGATGTTTGTATGAGAAGGTTCAAAAACCCAAGGTTTGTCACATGTGATCTGGCAGGAAAAGTGTGATCATGATTCACAACACGCTGTTGTTGATTGTTGATCATTGGTGTAGCTATTCTCCATCCTGCATACTGAATAAAGCATGACAGCTTAAAAATGTCATGAGAGTCCTTACTTTTCTTAATATCATTAAGGAGGTCTTGCATAGAGGCAGATATGAAGTTGCAGATCAGAATTTCGCTATGCATCTGCAATAGATCTTGTGACCGCAAAGTGTCAATACTGCGCAATTTCAATCTCTTGATGATTTTGACGGCTGCAATGCAGTTTAAAGATTTTTATAAAAAATTGCAGACATAGTTAGCATGTAATATGGTCTAGGTAACATAAACGAGCAGAATTGTATGGGGCGGAGAATGAGGCGGAGTCCGATCATGAGGCGGTGTGGCGGATTTCTGATATCCGACTTGTCCTCGGAGAATCTGTCTCTGAGTGGTCCGGAAAGTGTGCCGGAATCCGGCTATGAACCGGAGAGGCGGACTTCCCAATTCCGACTTTCTCTGGGCCAGCCGGACTTTCCAAATCCCAAACTGTATTTGCCAAATACCCGCGGTTCGGATACGGATACCACCCGGATATATCCGAGTTAGTCCCTACTGCAACCCCCTTTAAAACATTATGAATCACCTCTCGCAACTTGAATCACGACGATTTGGAGCACCTTCCGCAAGATCGGCCATTTCTATATGGGAGAAACCTCCTGAAGCATAGCTGCGATAACTGATATAGAATCCTATCATTCCATTTTGCTCCCATGCGCCTGTGGAGATGCATTGTATTACAGCGCAGTCGCGTTGTGAAAAACAGATTCGTAGCTGTATACAACAGCAACCTTCTCAGGTCGATTGAGAAAAGCTTTCCCTATCGGACCAAGCGGTCTCACGATCGCGTCGTTATTTATAAAATTTTCCCACTACTTGTGGTTGAAGCGTTGATGCTCGACCGATCCTTCTCAAGAAGCTCTCTATACAATTCAGGGTCCTCGATGTAGTGGTGGCTCTATTCGGTGAGTATAGGCTTGAGTGTCATTACCAAACTCATCCTAATAATTGTGTTGTGTTATTAAATTAATTAGCTTCGACAAAGTACTTACTTCAAGTCTGAGCGTAAGGCTTTATCTTCTTTTGAGTTCGGTTTCTTGTATTTGGCGGGGTGCCAGCATGTTGTGACGGTCCGTATCTCGTTTCTTCCTTTCGTGCCCACATGATGATTCATCTAAAAGCCACCCTTCGACCTCCTACAGCGATCAGGATGTTTAGTGAGCCGTCCTGTCCATATGGTCGCATGATATCGTGTGCAAGGATGCCTTGTCTTTTGTGATGCTCCTGGGACTACTTAAAGCTCAGGTCTAGATGGCACAAAAGCCATCCTTGCTCTTCACCAGGCGCAATGATATTCCACCCCAGAGTTCGTGCATTTCTATTGTTCGCCAGTTTCGTGTCGGCAACCAGCGCTGTTGCTGACCTCGACTTGGTGGAAGCCGGTGACCCTTGCGCCGCTATTGGCGGGCAAAAATGGGTTGCTCCGAAGGACTTGCGAGCCTGCTTCACCTCAGTCAAAGTCGACCCAGTGATTAAGGATAACGTAAGAGTCTTTTTTTCTGATGAAAAATAGAGACCGTTAATCAGAGTCTTTATGTGATATATTTGTCGATATCAAGATCATTCAAGTCATTAACAAAACACTGGCCTTCCATACCTCAGTCAACTACGAGTTCAAGGCTCCAGAGCCTTTCACTGCCGATGTTCATGAGGATCTTTTGGGAGATTTGGCGCGTATTCAGAAGCAAAGTTATCCATCAGACTATGATCTCCACATTGATTTCTCTCGAACCTTGAAACGCCTGAATGATGGACATTGTGTATGGGTCAATGACTGCTATGTGCGTCCAACACTGTCGCGTCTAGTGGTTTACGATACTCATTCTCTTTCGTAGGATTGTGAGTCGTTCTCATCGTTAACGAGGCCCCTATCGTGCCTTACCACCGCCTAAGCATTATTTTTGAACTTTTTACCGACCCCATTGGCCCTCTTAACGGAAGCTGATGGGTCACAGAATGTTCATATTGCACCTGAAGCCTTTACGGTCGCATCTGCAGAATTTCCTGATCAAATAGATGTGTGGCAAAATGCTCTGCCTGGCGCGTTGAAAGGAAAACTGTCCACGGTAAAGCCTATTCTTTGCACACAAGCACTGGACTTGAGTTGACATCTTATTTTCCGGTCTATCACCAGCTCTCTGGCGCCAAAGTGCTACAAATTAACGGACAAGACCCTTTTGTTGCTGTAAATGCCAACGCGTTGATTACGGGCAGCTTCCAAGCACTTGGAACGCGTCAAAACTCGTACGTTATATCCAACTTTGCGATGCAATGAAAACAAGAAGAGACTGACTTTATTAATGAATGTCAGATTCTTCTCAAGCTATCAGCGAAGCACAACAGGATGGACCATATGTCATGGGAAACTTTGCTCAACAGTCACTTCCATTGAGCGATTCTGTTACCCTGACGATCGTACGGGTCAACCATACTTTACCAGAGGTTGTTGTGGTACGTGATTTCTTAATGAATCGCAATTTGCAGGGTCTGAATGCTTCGCTTCTGAGTAGTTACCATACAGAGCCCGTATTGGAGCTGCCACTCTGAACTTCACTAGCACTGCATCATGGCGCGCAAACAACTGTGTCGCCATCGATGGCACGAACGGTGTCGATGTATACGCGTCATCCTCCACTAGCAATTCCGTCAACACGCCTTTGATTAAATTCCAGCAACAACCACCGGTGCCCGCAGCAGTCTCGCGCAAACAACCTGTGAACGTCATGCTTGATACCTCTCCGCTTTCCGATGTAATTCTTCCTCCCGGACTGCAGCCATCGCTACCTGCTATAAACGGAAGCAGGAGCGTTTCGCAATTCTACATGCTAAAAGATGGAAAGACTGGTGTCATGGCCCTCGGTAGCTTCTCCGATTCGGATTTCAATACTTTCCTTCTTGGAATGCTTCAGGGTTTGCTGTCGCTAAAGTCCTTGGGCGCGAAGCAGCTCATTGTCGACGTCGTAAGCTAACTAACAATCAAAGCTTCTGGATTCATAATTGATATTTCTTTAAAGTCAAACAATGGAGGTGGATTTATTTGTGCGGCACATGTGAGTATCCATTATAACACTGATTAATTCCTGTCTTAACGTTTCTTTGTTAGTGGTTGCACCGTATTGTTTGTCATCCGGCACAGTTCATTAGTACACATGCTTACCTTGATCATATCAGATCGCAGGTCCAAAATCGACCACGGTTCCTCAGTCAGGACTCGATACGAAAGCGAGAGACGGTCCCTTGGCACAACTCATAGTGAAGCAAATCGTTAATGCGAATGCTGATCCGCAAGATCTACTTATGTACAACCCCATCAACTGGGCTAACGCAAGCGATATTTTCTTTGCCCCTGGGACTGATTGGCTACAACCACCTGTCCGGACAGTAATTAATGGCCGTGCCGATGCTTTCAGTCAGCGGTGTGTGCCTGTCCTATTGGGGACACGATCAGCTGATCTTATCATCTTTACAGACTCGGTGAAGAATGCGCGCCTGATGGTTTCCCTACTGCACCGCCAGACCAAGCTTTGTTTGATCCTAAAGAAGTCGTTATCGTTTCTAATGGAAGGTAAAAAAAACTCGACTCTTTACTGGCATAAAGGAATTGATCATATCCAACGTGTCATCAGATGCGCTAGTTCCTGCTCCTTGTTCAGTGCAAGTGCAATTTACGACACTGGTCTGTCAATACGCTGACGCGTTCACACAATGCAGGTTACTATGAACAAAGAAGAAGGTTCGAAGACTGTTGTGCTTGGTGGTAAAAGGATGTTCAGCAACAGTACTGTGGCACTGTGGGTGGACAATCCACTGATTTCTCGACGATGGACACGGAAGTGAAGGTAAGCATCGATCATGAAACCTTGTACACGTCTAATCGGCTGCGCAACATATCAGACCACCCATTTGAAGAACAACTCATTAGCGCCACCAGACTTGTAAGTAAAATTTGCTTGACTCCTGTCGCACTTCGATGGTATTAATCTCATTAAAGGCTCGTCAATGGAGTACAAGGTATCACCTGGAGGTTAGGCTTTGGAGTACATGACCCCACCCAGCCCGAAGGTAACGATATTGTGTTACATCTACCTGCCACATACGATGCCACACTAACTCGGTACCTTTCAATCAGAATGGCAGCCGCGGCCAGCTGACCTGAACCTTCCAATTACTGCTGACATGTAAGTAATTGTCATTCAATGTTGAATTTTTTGTAACACTCCAACGATGTCTAGCGTGAACAATCCTGTTGCGATTTGGGAAGCTGTCGCCAAGAAGTTGCTATCTTGATCTACAAGTAGTTGCAATCGCGAGTGGTGTAAACATACGTAGAAACTAACAATTATTGTTGTAAAATATATGAACCGGGTACACATTGAAATACATGCAAAGGAATGTGTTGTGAAATATGAATACATTGTTATTTTAAACTTCAGCGGGACTATGAAAGGGGTTCCTCTCGTGAATATCTACTATAAACGCTCTCACAATTATGTCTAAAAGCGTCGTTAATAAGTGTCAAGGCGTGGAAATCGTGGGTCGTGAATATGGTACGATGAAGTTCGAGGTCACGACGCAATCGTGGGTCCTCCATCCTCGGAGTTCAGGGTATCAAACGTCGTAGTGCTTCGGAGGTGGTTATTAACGAGCTAGATGAAATACATTATGTGAGTGACGAAACAGTAATTTTACATGTCAAAGTACACGCACCCCATTAATCGGCCGAGTATAGTCTTCGTGATCTCGGAGACTTGCCGTGCTGGCTTGTTGAGCGTTATCCAAAGCCCCTAATCGAGGGTGAAGAAGGCCTTCGACCATGCTAGAATCGTCTGTTAGAACCGGGGATGGGGGTGGTAACGTGACGGATGGCCATGGGAAGCTGGGTGGGTGAAGGTCATATCCTACGCTTGACATCTGAGGAGGCATAGGGGGCGAGAGTGACGTATAACCGTTTCCAGTCACACCACGAGGGAAGCGGAGGAGAGCTTGTCCGGGCGGTAAGACAATAGGTGGGTTCAAAAGGGAGGGAGAATATAGACCAGGAAGAGGAAACACATCTGATTCGTCAGACCCCGCACACGCTTGCGCTGTAGGGGTTACCTCGAAGAGTCGCCATACTTTGCGTCGATACTCGGCGGCTAGTGGTGCGCAGGCGATTCAAGAAGCTTTTGACACTAGTCCGATCTGACTGCTCGTGACCTTGACGTTCACAGTCGAAGGCAGACTCGCGAGCCGGGAGCGCGAATGCGCTGGGCGGAGTGGAACTGTGACGACGTCCCTCCGTGTTCGGTAAAGGTCTTGGTCCAGACATGGTGTTTCGTTTCGCATTAGTCGTTCTCATGTTGTTATCCGAAGATCTAGATCCATGACCTCTTGAGGACCCTGAGCCACCATCAACCGTCAGCGACACGGCACTTCGACTACCCATCCGTGAAGCATGCTGATCGTTGCTGTCAGATTGTCTTCCAGAGCCATAAACCGCCTGAGGGTCGTTAATTCCCCACCAATATTGATTAGCTGCTTCCGGAACATGGCCAGCGTTTGAAGTGTATGTAGGCAGGACGGCGGGTTCGCCAAAGTTCTGTGCCATGCTGGGCAAGTGTGGTTGACCGCCAAAGGTAGGGTGCATCGCAGACGCCAACCCAATGTTGGCGCTTTCAGCGCTTCCGGGCCCACCACCTTCTGCCGATAAATGATCACCTGAAGAACCACCTTCACCACTGTGCTCTTGACTGCCCAACGTCTGCTGACGATTCAAAGAACCAGGTCCTCCATAACCCCTGAGATAAGACTCGTCGTCGTCATCACCGTCCAAAGGTGGCCTCCAAACTTCACGGGCCCTAGCCAGAATATCAATGGAGCCACGATTAGGGTGTCGCCGTGCCTTGTATCGTTTACATCCATAGAACAAGAGAAAGATAATGAGAAGAACAGCGAAAGTCACGGAGACAGCGATCCCAGCGATAGCTCCCGAGTTGCGAGCCAAACCACTTTGTATGGATTAGTTACAGAACAACGAGCGAGCGATGCGGTATCACATACCTGAGCTGCTGAGGGGTATCGGTGCGAAGAACGCCAGTCTCGATGACAGTGCTGATTGTGATCGTACGCCCGTCGGAAAAGGTGGTCGTGAAGACTTTGGTAATCGTGATTGTACGAGTGGGATGTGTGCTTTGGGATGTATCTTCAGAGCATAAATTTTCAGTCGACGGAGACAGATAATTATCAGCGCACATACCTGAAGAATGTGTATCAGAGGACTGGTCGGAGACAACGACACTTAGACATAATTTCTGTTATGTGATTAGAATTGATGGAAATACACTGTACACTCACGATGACGGCAAAGATGAAGATTCTATGGAAGTGATGGAAGTGAGAGGAAAGCGTTGTCGATGGTATAGAGGAGGATGAGATCGGGGTCGTAATAGGGTCAGCGCTCGAAGGACTGTCAGATGAAGTAAATGAACCAGGAATATCCTCTGATACGGACGAAGTAAAAGGAGGGAGCAGTGTGGTTATCGTAAACTCTGACATGGTTGAGGAGGAGGAAGAGGAGGAAGATAGAGGGAGAGATACGCTATTCCCCAGCGTCGGCAGCGTGAACGAGGAAGTTCCACCTGTATCCATCTGCGACGAACTCAAGCTCGCGCTCCAAGCCGAGGATGAATTTGCCGTGCTCGGCGAATCAGTTATTGAAGATATAGAAGGGCCCTGCCGCGAGGAACTGAACACAGTCGCGGTAGGATGGGGTATACCTGTCTCCGAAGGTGTAGAGGTCAGTGGTATCGTAGACCGGCTTCCGGAGAATGAAGAACTCGGCAGGGGGGATGTCGAAGATTCTAAGATCGTAATGCTAGACTGGGAAGGTCCCGCGGTGATAACAGTTTCGGAGGTGCTGACTGTTTGTTCTGGAGTAATCGAGGTAAATGATATGGAGAGCGTTGTTTCAATGTTCGATGCCGACTGAGCTGCAGATTCGAAAAGCTGTAAGCACCCACATTTGGTGGTCGGAGGAGCGGGAATAAACTCAACCATTCGTAGGCCCAGACGTCGAGTTTGGCACCTCGCTACTTGAGCTCGCCGCTGTGAGGCCTGAAAGGGTATAACCTATTCAGTCAGTGGAATCAACAAAGTGCTGAATGAATACTCACTAGGCGATGAGGTAGGCGCACTCTCGCTCAAGCTAGAAGCCACTGAGATCCGAATCCGTCATCCTTCCAAAATCCGCTAAAATGGATGCAGAGAAACATACCTGTGGAAATTGAGACATATGTAGTCTCAGTTGGTGCTTGGTCAGCATTTGAACTCGTCCTGGAGCAATGCAGGAGTTGAAGGCAGATAAATGAAAGATCGAATTAGAAACGCACAAGTCGTCAAGTTGTCTTCTTAGTCCAATGTATCGATTAATCCCCGAAGATGAGGCTAAAACTCTCGAGTTGTGAGCTACAGCGGCTGGCACATTCCACTCTTCCACGCTTGAGCTCTTTGCTCTTTGTTTCCACTTCTGCAATTGCTCAGGGATGCGAGTGGTACAAAGGGCATCGGCATCGTTGGTGTGGCATCCAGGTAAGACAATTCTTGTTGGGGCTATAGAAAGCGATGTTGGGCCTGCAAGTCCTAGATAACAAGGGACCTCCTGAGACATTATGTTAGGAGCGGTGGTGCACTGAACCCGCATACCCACAGTCGCAAATCAATTGCGAGCTGCGTCTTGGATAACGACCTTGCAGTTGGTGGCCTTCCAGGAATGACCAGCCGACAGGATCCTGGAAAGGGCTTCACGAGAGCTGAATCACCAGTGCGTAATTAAAGTAAGAATGGCAGAGAAGATGGTCACGTCCATCAAGGAGCGACCCGAAGTCTAAGGGAGAAAAGGGTATAGCAAGTCCAAAGTAACGCTCTATTCACGTTACAGTGGCTCCTCGATCCCGGCCGAGATTGAACGAGTGGGGGGAAAGAAACCCAAGGTAGTTGCGGCACACGTTTTTAATGAAGCACCACCTAATGATGTTGTGACCCTGAGCGGAGATCCATTTATGTTGCACCCTCGGAGCAAGGACCATCGATTTAAAATTATCCTCGAGTCCGGTTGTCAATCATCAGTTGCTCGTCATGTCAACAACCGAATATGACGAGTTGGCCACTGTTGGTCAATGTCTATGTGCGCTTAGCCTATGCTGGGGTAAGGCACATAAGGGCACATAGTACAGGGGCACAAAAACAGGAGGTGAAAGCTGGCGAACAACAAAAAAAAACAAGGACAGTCCGATTAGAGTGGCACATATGGTTTGATTGTGGTGAAGCTGAACCCCCGCTGAACCCTGCAGATCTATTCTTATGATCCATAGAAAACAAAACCACCAAGGGCACGCACTGGAGAAGCATTCATGCTGTCAGAATAATTGAAATCCCGTCGGAAGTTAGGTTGACCAACGCCGCCACAAAAACACGCAAGCATCAAAATAGACCCATCACCATCGCCACTGGTAACTTTGGGCGACACCGCATATGCAGCATTCGGGCACTAATTATGCGTAAGCGATGGATCCGGATTCTCTACTTTTGAGAAAGGTACTAGCCAGTTCGTCTTGCCTGTAATTTAGGGCCTAGAGCAAAGCAAGAGCAAAGAGCTGCAAAGAGCAATTTCTCGGCCACAGGCTGGGCAGGCAACGGTGATACCCTTTATGGCGTATGCAAGCCTGCAAAGCTATGCAAGGCAGGGCATGGCGCAAAATTCATTCTAGATATTTGATATGTATGTCGTAAACCACTGTGCGGCGTGCGTTTTTGTAACGCCTTCGTGATGCCCACTTCACCGTCGTGTTGTGAGAACAAATTGACAAGGATAGGCAGATGAACTGGAGGCATGTTCAAAAGTGTAATGATAGGATTGTTTCGTGGCTGGCATCGCAGTAAGTAATTGGCGATAGTTTTCCCTTGAATCGCTCAGAAAACTGTCCCAATTGAGTGAAGCTTTTTGATCCCAGGCAATCTACTACACGTGATTGTGTAAATTTAATGCGGAATTGGTGGCCGATTACGCCGGTTGCGACTTGTCCCTCTCCCTCGACTCCCTCGACTTCAAGTGCTTCAAGCGCGTATGGTCTACCATTAATCTCCGTATTGTCGGACCAACAAAAATTGCAAGCTCATGTGAGATTTTTCAACCCAGTACCCTGAAATTCCCAAGACGATGGTTTGAAGAATAAGACAGGGTCTCGACATCAGGTACTTGCCTGACGGGTATTTCAGTATAGGCCGAGGAGCCCTATAGTCTCCTATAGTGTATCCGTATCGCGATGATTTGGAAGGTGTGCCAAAGTCGTGTACATGAAGCGTGTCTACAGTTTCTGCAGCTTATCACTGACCCGTAGACTTTGCGGCAAGTATACTTTCTCCTGGGCTTCGCGATTCGCCTCCTTCTCTCGCCACTGATCAGACAGCTGTCGCTATCAATATTTTGAAGCATGTTTGGAACTCGGTCATGGGTTTGTCGAGGCCTCAAACAGCCACGGGTTATATTTCACGGTATGTATGTCAAATTTATGCAGGTTGGTCTTTCATATATATCGCATGATGACAATGGAAACATAATAATCGAGTTTTGTTCAGGACTACTTTTGGCCAATGAAGGATTTTATCTCTTCAGGAACGATGGGGCGCTTTTCCCATTCCTTAGTCCAGCCTCCACGTGCACCGACTTCGTCGTTAATACTCGGAATGGCGAAAACCCCTGTGACAAGCCATACATTCCCATCACTGCCTTCATGCTCTGCTAAAAGCGTGGGCAGAACGGCTCGAGCTACCATCAAGTTGGAATTTGCGTCTGTGCGAAGCGCGCGCCCTTTCCTTTCTTCTTTACCCGCCACGAGGTCGACGATACCCGAAACACCTGCCCGAGATGCGGCCCTTCCTTCGCCGCCTTGTTCAAAAGTGCCAAAGTGTTCTCCAGTAGACGGTTCAAGAGCGCGTCCATCTTCGCCCTGTCCGTAAATCGAAAAACCTCCTTCTGCGGAAGTCAAAGCACGACCGGTTTTGATCCTATGGACGCGCAGGTGCCACAGGGGTGAATCCTTCTGAGGAGGGACCAACCAAGTCTCTACTTGGACGTCCTTCCAAGGGTACCACATTGACCTCAGCCACTTGCCATTTTCGATTCTGGCTTCCCTTGTATCTCGACGACACTTCCACGTCTCACCCTTATCGTCGCTTAATGCCAGCGTATTATCACCACCGAGCTCTTCGAGGGTCCCATTGCCAACTGGGACACTATAGCCGAACGCCGAAGAATAGGCCAACTTCCCGTACTTCGCTGCACTCTGTTTTACCGGATATGAACACTGTTGCCCAGATGACAGAAGATATGTATGCCCTCCGAGATTGGACGTGATATGAAGAGGGTGATTAAGGGCCTTCACTGTCCCACGTAGTTGTTCGGGATATGGTTCCTCCTCTGAGGCCCAGAAAGGATGAGTCTCCGGCAGAGCTAGTGTCACGAAAGACTTGCAACACCAGTATGGCGATCCAGGAGAGTTATAGTTCTCGGTCATACTCTGGTTCGGATAGCAGTACCCGATTGTTAACGTTCCATCAGGATAGAACGCTCCAGGTTGCTTCGCCCAGTATCGGATGTTTCGCAGCTGCAGACCTTTGATGACGCCCCAGGTTAATGGTGCGGGAAGATCGACATCTGCGAAGGCCACCGCTCCCCAGAAGGAAGACATGGCGAATCGATACGTCAAACTCCTTCCAAACGGAATTGCGCGCCCTAGTGTATTTGAAAAAACGTTCATATATCTGTGAAACGTCATCGGAAGTATCCAATAAGCTCACCTTCCTCATCGAAATAATGTACGAAATCAAGTGCAAACTTTCTAGCTCTTTCTCGGTATTCTTCGCATCTTTTAGGGTCGTCGGCTTGGGCCAACTTTGAATATGCCAGTTGTGCGAATTGGATGGCGAACGATGATGAATAATAATCAAGTTGGATGACGCCCTCCGGGCCGTCTCTAGACCACCCGTCACCAATATAGAATGTATCCAGGTGATCTAGGTCAGCCTTCATCCTTTTGCGTCGAAGCGGGTGGACCCAGCGCGAGATAAACCGAGATTGGCGAAGACCTGGCGGGAGAAACGTGTCAACGCGAGAATTCTCCGGCCCAGCGGTGGAAATATGGTCTATGTTGGTCACATACCCTGAACCACAGCCAATTCGTGTTCGGCATCTCTTTGTCGTTCATACCTCCCAGCCAATCCTCGAAGTTCTTTTTGGACTCGTCACTGAGAGGATCCCACAGTTTTTCCTTTGCGACTGCGATAGCGAACCCGATCGCAGAGCATTCCACCATGCGCTGATCCTTGTTTCGCATGTTGCCCCAGAACTCCTCGCTGTTAGGGTCGGTGCCGTTCTTGAAGCCATTGACCCAGCGTTTAGTGCCCTCGTAGTCACCTCCGCCTCCCAGAAACGATGCCAACCCCCAAATGGGACGGGAAAATCCCTCGAGCTGAGCTGCTGCTTCGTCGTAGTGCGTCGCTGTGTGTCCTAGGTGTATTCGAGCTCCTCCAGGAGAGGTATGCGCAGCCAAGGGGTCTAGTATTCCGACCAAGAATTCCGCAAGGTCATTTTTGGTTCTCAAAGGGTTAGACGCGAATGGGGTGGTTTGCTTGAAGCCGCTCATGGGTCTTTCTTTTGCGTTTCCCCTCTGTAGAGGGTTTGGCTTTTAACGTCTATTTCGTCGGGCACTAATACCGGTCCGACAACATGCCCGCGGTCCGCCTATCCCTCAGAACCTATGTTCTCCAAGCCTCGGTGCCAAACGTTCGTCTCAGCGTTCACGTGGATTTGAAAAGAAGCCGAATGTTTTGATTCGTTGCAAACTTTTCGACTTCAATGCCATATAATAAATTCCATAAAAATTCTTGCTTCGACGTAAGGCTATCGATGTGCTCTCGTTGGCAATCGCTTTGTCGATTCCCCATGCTGTCTCAGGCTCTGAAAAAGTCATTCCATTCTTCAAACTTTGGGAAGCAGCGAAAGCGGGCAGGGCGTCAATGTGTCTGACGTTAATGTGTATGAACATATTCAGTAGTTGACTATGCCTCTATAAATGACACGCTCGTTCATAACTCGATTGTACCATCGCCGTAAGTCATTTTAATCATAATGGGTACGCTGATGCTGAATGCCGGGTCTCTTTCCATGCATAAAGGCAACTTGCTTGTCACATAACTATGATATTTCCCCTTGTAAGCATAGGCATTGAAGGTGCTCGGTTCGTAGTCGGAATTTATCCAGACCGAGAAGAATATCACGACGTTGTGCAGGTTTTTGAAAGAATGGCATGAGAAGTGCTTGTCCAGGACATCAAAAGGGTATAGTTCTAGGGAGCGCCTAGCTGCCTCGAAGGTATCACTGCTGTGCGTTTCATTGCTAGACACCTTTATGGTATCAAGGTTGGGAGGCCCAATATGCCCTAAGAGGTGGAGTGATCAGCGAAAATGATGCACCGCCGTCCATGATCTTGAATTCGATGGTCGTCAATTGAGGGAGGTGGGCATACTCTATGTGCCAGCTATCCCAACCTATAATGTGATTCCGGGAGTATAATTGTGAGTGGACGTTGAGGGAGTTATCAGATGCTACTTGCCTTTGTAGGGGTCACCAAACAGAGAAACGTGTAGATATTCCAGGTTCACGGCGTTAATCAATGTTTCATTCATCATTTCAACGTGCCGAAGCTGTCCCAAATTGAATGTGACCTTTGTGAGGGAGAGAAAGGTATCCTGCATTGGGACAGACTGGCTACAGAGGATACGCATAAGGATCTCGAAAGATATTCGTGCCATTCCTCCTATATAGATTGACTGCAAAGAAACTGGTTCTCTAGACGGGTGATCTTCATTTTCCTCGGGCTCGGAGAAAGATACGTCATTGAGACTGAAGTGCTGCAGTTTTGATCCCTGGAGGAAGTCCAAGGGTATGTTGTGAATGCGGCCAAGATGGAGATGCGTTACTTGTGAGTTGAGCAAGAAGTCGATGAACGATACTGTCAGAGGCGAACCAGTCAATGACCACTCTAGAAAAGTTTCTTCATATTCCTCTTCCTCCCCATCGTCCTCCTCATCGTCGTCGTCACTGCTGCCAGGACTATCCCATCCCCAAGGCGAAACTGCTTGATATGATGTCCAGTTACGGATTTCCAGGGACATCTTTCGAAAGTTTGAACGTGGTGCATATGACGGTGTCGATTGGCGGAAGAGGGTATAAAAATAAAGCCGAGTGACCCGTTGTGCAATAAAGGTCTCAACTCATCGGTAGATCCAGATGTAGTGAGCGAAAAGAGGTGATAAATGCATCGACGGCAGGCATCGTGTTCACGAGCCTTCCTGTTTTAATGACGTCCACTAGAGTATCGAGGCGCCGGCAGTCACTATCTTGTACTCGGAGCATTTGATGATCTATGGATGAGAAACGGGCCACGTTGGCCAGAATGCGATATGCATTAGATACGAGAGCAATGGATGAGACGGACGGTGGATCCAATGTTCTGACTGCTGTAATCATGATCTCATCTAGAATTTCGACAGGCAAACTTGGCGCGCTACGAAGGAGCCTACCGTCCGAGAACATGATTACAGAGAATGCGTGGGCAATGTTGAACGTTTGGTGAAGACTCGGATCTAGTGTTATCTAGTCGGATGTGAGCGCGATTTGAGATTTCCCAAGGATCGCATACCAGCCATTTCTAACTAATCCAATTTGCCCAGAACAATAACACCATATTTTGTACAAATTCTATCACAATAAAGTACAAACAAATGCCCGAAAAGAAAATTGAGTCGCATTTTCAGTTTGATGGCAGCAGGATGATTTCCACCACCCAAATATAGAATCCTGTCCCATATTGTCACACTCGCCTGATCAACCAATGATTATCTCGCTCTCGCCTGTTCCTCCTCGTTTCTTCAATCATTAATACTGGCTATTCTGAACACAAATATGTAATGTAGGAGAACGATGACATGCCTGTTCAGTCTCTCGGGTCATTAAATGTGCATGTCAATGTTCTTTAAACCAAATCCTCCTGTCTTTTTGTTCGTTATCTTCCCCATCATTATCTCTTTGTTGTCTCTTACCCTCGAGGCATCAGGGGAGACAGGAATGCGACTGATCAAAGATAACTAGACTGTCACGCATGACTTCCTAAATTGGGTGGTGGGAATAATCTACATAGCTTCCATCAAACTGAAAATGCGACCGTATTTTTATTGCCGGACTGACCCTAAGATTTCCTCAAATATCATCCGAATGTGTTTGACAGCTCCGCCAGAATATTTGAAAAGGCGTTGGAACTCCAATACTCCGCGACTCAAGTTCTACTTAATGGCTGCTTAATACGATGAAGCACATGTTTACTACAATTGCTGGAGCTTAAGTTTTAATGCGTATACAATGATAGAACAGTCTAAAAGTCTTATCTGCATCAAGTGTGTGACTGTACATATAGAGCGTGGCACGTACTATGAGTATTTGAAGAACCAAGAACGCTTCGCTATCCCAGTGCCTGGCATGCTCTATGATGAGCTGTGCTTGCCGCTTGCCGCTTTCAAAGTTCTCACGGGGTGACCATCAGAAAGCCAGCGGATTACGTGGAATTAGACATTTTGGCATCGGCAGTAGAGAGGGAGCAAGCTCCCCAATCATGGGACCTGTGCTTTCCACAGATGTGAGAGCCAACGAATTTAGTACGGAACGCTCTTGCCTGTCATGATGCCCAACCGTACTCACCGATTCTATTGTATCTTTTCTTTTCGTAAGTTACTCGCTCGGCAGCCGCATGAGACAATATTGGTGTTGTCACTTTCACTGGTCTTCCATGTGTACGTACTAGTACTACTCTGTGAAAAATATCCACAGAGCGGACGGCATTCTCATTTTTAGAGAAACCCGCATGGACTCGATGTTAACGTGCGAGTATCTTGCATAAAGTTTAAACGCACAAAAGCTTTTCGACCTTCGTCTCCTACAAGTCTCAAATGGAATCAGCTGGAACCTCTCTGTCGGCAGGGTCGACAAACAATTGAGATTGCCTAGATAATGCTTTCCTGGGAACAGATTCATTTATGTGGCAAGCTGAGCTGCCGAGCGCGAGATGACGCACTGTCGGTTTTCTCAATATAAAGCTCTGAGGTTTACCATTGTTTTCGGTACCCCACCTTCAATGTTGCAGTTGGATTTCATTGTCGGTATCTTGACGACAATCGTCGTGGTATTTGCCCTATACCGCAGGCGAAACAATGCACGCTCTCTTTCACATCTTCCTTTGCCTCCAGGACCCAAAGGCCTCCCTTTAATCGGAAACCTTCGCGATGTGCCAACATCTTTTGCGTGGAAAACCTATCACAAGTGGTGCAAAGAGCTTGGTGCGTTTCATCCGTTGTCTGGCTCTAATCATGCATTCATAAGGACAACTGTTTACAAGACACGGATATTCTTTACCTCAACGTCGCTGGGACATCCATCGTGGTACTGGACTCGGCAGAGGCCGTTCTTGAGCTATGTGAGAAACGGTCGTCCATCTATTCCGATAGGTAAGCCAGAATAGCAAGATATCACAACCTCACGTCCAACACATTTGCAGAGCCCGCATGCCCATGATTAATGAACTGATGGGGTGGAACTTCAACTTTGGCCTCATGAAATACGGTAAGCTTCTATACAAACTGTGCTCACCGGCCCTATATCTAAAAAGGGTCTCTAACAAGGAGAGAGATGGTAAATGTCAATAACCAATATATTGCCCGATGACTGACTGGAAAAATACATACAAGGCGCCGTCATCGCCGTCTCATGCACCATAACTTCCATCCTACTGCTGCGCTTCGCTTTCGACCTCATTCTTTGCGAGCTGCTCGCAATATGCTCAATCGATTTCTCGATATTCCGAATAACGTTATCGGTAACCTTAGGCAGTACGTGAAACAGTATCCCGTGGGACATGGTTGCAGCATCGCTGACATAACAATAGCATGGCCGGAGAGACCATAATATCCATCGCATATGGGTTGGCAGTAAAACCAAAAGATGATCTCTACATCAGAACGGCAGAAAAGGAGTCCATCCATTGCTCGTCGCCGGTGTTCCTGGGGCCTTCTTAGTCGATATGCTGCCATTCCTCAAGTATGTACCGGAATGGATGCCAGGGGCCGGCTTCCAAACAAAAAGCACGAGAATGGAAAAAGTTGGCCCGTTCCATGGTTGAAGTTCCCTTTGCGGCTGCGAAACGCAACTCGGTGCGCGACGTCGGTGCTCTTGATATGCATGAAAGAACTTACGGAAAGCCCACCGCAGGCCGATGGTATATCACCACTTTGTGTAGCGTCGTTAAGTCTGCAGAAGCTTGAAGGAGGGACTACCGACGACGCGTACGCGGAAGATATTATCCAAGCTGTAACTGGAACCATGTATACGGGTACGTACGAGCACCAAGCCCTGCTTAATTGAGCGTAACGGCAGAATTTGCATATCTGTAGCTGGGTCCGATACGGTAAGAAATCTTAAAATATCTCTGATCAGTATGAGCTGAGGGCGTTGGACTCCCAGACTGTATCAGCTATTGCATCCTGTATTTTAGGACTACTCGACAAACCAGAAGTACTCAGGAAAGCGCAACAGGAGTTGGACAGCGTTGTAAAGCCCGGTCATCTTCCTGATTTTGATGATGAAGAATCCTTACCATACATAACGGCTATCGCGAAAGAAACCCTTCGCTGGAGGGATGTGCTTCCAATCTGTCAGCTAGACTTTCAATGATATTTACCTCTACGCTTATGGTTGACCAATACAGCTATCCCCCATCTACTCACCGTCGACGACGAGTACAAAGGATATCGCTTGCCTGCTGGATCTATCGTTATTCCGAACGCTTGGTACTTGACGTTTTACTGTCAGCAGGCGCTTTAATATTCAATCTTTCTCAGGGCCATGTTGCACGACGAGGATGTATACCCAGATCCTTTTGACTTTAATCCTGACAGATTCATGAAGGACGGGAAGTTCAACAAATCCGTGCGAGATCCTAGCCACGCATGCTGGGGGTTTGGTAGACGGTAGGGGCAATATTTTGTATCGAAGACTGTCTGGCTGATTATTCTCAGCATATGTCCTGGCCGCTACATGGCGTTTTCAGCAGTTTGGATTGCTATAGCATCTCTCCTTACAGTTTACGACATTAAGAAAGCCGTCGATGACGAAGGAAATGTGATTGAGCCCGCTCACGATTACGTATCTGCTCTTGTGTGGTGCGAACAAATTCATGCCATTCATCTCGACCACAATGACTAAAAAAAGAATAGTGCTCCAAAACCGTACAAATGCTCGATTACGCCTCGCTCTGAGCAAGCAGAGAAGCTTATTCGTTCTGCTGCCAATCTCGATCTTCTCTAAAGATCTCTTGCTTACTAACTTCTTCCAAGCTTATTTGGTACATCTACGGCAAACCGCAGCTGGGTATCTAATTGTAATTGTTATCGTTCTGTTGCCATATGTATTCTTTGCCACTCAAAGTCCAGTATATGCAAACACCCTTTTGGACAATGGTCGTGAAAATTTCTAGGCCATCCTTAGATCGTTAGAAGTGGTTGCCATTGACATAAATAAACGCCCCCATGTATATTCTAAGAGACCAGTATACGGAGCGCCCTGATGGAGAATATTTCTGTCAAAACATAGATAAGACTACGGCAATGCATCATTATCGATCACATATAGCACTCACATATACCCCAGCCTATCATACTTCTTGCATCAGACGTTTTGAATGCCATAACCTAAATATCACCTCAACACTTGTTCGGATATTCTCGGCTCTGGTATATGTGTGTGTACCATCTAGCACCTCCCTTTCGACTTTCGTCCCCTGACTCCCTCGTTTGCTCTTCCTCAACTTTGAATTTGGCTACATATCTCAAGACAACAGTGTTTGTCTTTTGGTTCCGAGATCGTGATCTTCTCAATGCAATTGCCTTTCAATTTTGTGACATTGCTCCTCCAAAGCGTGTAACCTGGGTAAGGCACCCATAGTATTCGCTGTTCTGAAGTGTTTCGGATCCGACCTTTATATTCGACTGCAGGAGATAGTTCACCTATGGTAATGGAGGTGGCGCGAGAGTAATATATGGCGGGAACCGGTTCAGCAGAAGTCTGACGAACTCGCGTGCTCGTGGCTGTTCTTTTAGTAATGATAACTACTATCACATTGCATAGACTGTACATTGAGATGGAAGACTTTCGATGTACTTCTTTGCAGCCTTGAAAGGATCCTGCATGTTTGTCCGAATGTATCTAATATAAGCTTTCCCCTCTTCCCGTGTACAGACCTAATGCCCGAAGATTTGTTTTTGTCATTATAAGCCAATTGTACAATTGAAACAGTGACCCAAAATGCCGTCAAAGTACATAGAATCGCCCATGGAGTGGAATTATTGGCATGCTTTACACAAGCAATCGACCTCCCTCTACGTCAATTCGCTGACCAGTAATATATCCACATCTATCGAGGAGTTGCTAGGAAGTAAGTCATATAGCACATTGAGAAGCGTAAACGAAGCCTCACTTCATTAAAAAGAGATAAGCCTCGGCGATCTAGAAGACGGGCGTCCGTTAGATTCATAAAGACACGCAGACATATCAGTATAGTCGCACCTCACTAGGCTCTCCAGAACGTTTTAGAATGGTCTTGTCTATGAATACCTTGACAGCGGCTTCTTTTTGTCTCCCATTAATTTATCAAGAATCTGGGGAATTGCGTGAAAGTGTGAAAGTAATGATCAGCGATCTGCTCTTTGAATACAGGCATCTTTGTGTGTCCGTGTGGGAAATAAGACGAACCTCCGTGTCAATCTATTCGTAAGTTCAGAAAACTCAATTAATCTTCAGTAATGAAAGAAAAAACTCACTACTCCGGGGTTGATGAGATTGACGCGCACGGGCGCCAAGTCCACAGCAAGCCCTCTGGTGAGCCCATCCAGAGCGGTGGTAACGCTAGATGCCAATGGGGAGCCAGGACGAGGTCTCAGGCCAGCGAGACCTACATAAACCAGTTAGAGTTATCCTTAGTTCACTGTTAAACATACCGGCTGTAAGTGTCATGGAGCCCCCAGGATGAAACTTGGCATGCTTTGCCAAAATAAAAGGCCCCCAAAATCGCACAGAGAACACCGCTAAAATTGGTAGTTTCTTCAGAAACACACCAACTCAGTCGGACACTCAAGCTACTCATTTACCTTGACCTTGTTCAACAGATTCGACGTTGGAAAACGGAAATGCGGGCTTCCCCGTGGATCCCCCTGGTACATCACCGCTTGTCCAGACAATGTGATCCACCGTGCCCAGTCCGTCAGCAAATACCTTGACAGCCTCCGAGTCTTTTGCATCCAAAACCTCTCCACGTACTTCTCCAGGGAGCTTATGCGACTTTAAACGCTCGACAGCCTCGCTCACGCGGGCCTGATTGCTCGAAGCAATAATCACGGCGCTTGCGAGAGATTGGAGGGCGGCTAGGGCCACTGCGAATCCAATTCCGGATGAGCCGCCAACCACTACAACTGTTTTGTTCTGAAGAGATGCCATATGCGTTGGTTAGCCTGATGGTACTGAGTGGAATCAAGTATTCACGACAGTAAATTGAGGCGCCTTTTGTACTCATTCGTAATCGTAGTAGGTGGTGACTTGTTTGAGAAGCCTATATGACATTTAACGATTACGTTTCCAGTCGGGTTGCGTTCCCGAAAGAGTAACACTCGCATTCTAATTCCAAACCACTTCTTTGTCAATAGCAATTTGCATCTTGCTTTAGATCCTTAGGCGTAGACCCTGTCTCGTTTTTATGGCACAAAATAAAGGATAATATAACCGCAACTTGTCTTCCATTACTATTTCAAATACCTGAGGATAAACTTAGCCACTAATGTACCCCACATCCGTCTCGAGATAAGCACCACGCGTCGGAGTTGCGCGACCACGCATATCAGTATTGAAACTTGACATTAGTAAGGGCGTGGAGCTGAGAAACCGTTAATGACTCACTGAGATCTCGACATAACCAATGACCAATAGCAAAACGTAATAAAGGTAGTAGATCTAGACTAGATACAGACCGACGATATTTTTGGAGCTGTCAATTGTAATAAAACATTGAAGTAATATTCTCACTCGTGCTAAGGTAAGACAGCGCCTGCAGCTTGACTACTGACAGCTGCGAAGCCTTTCTCGGTACATGAACAGTTTCAAGTGAGCCATGAGCAAAGTTGGATAATAGAAAGAAGTCGAAATTGATAGATGGTTGGGAGGAAGGGATTAGCTATTCTCGCGTAAAGCATTCGTCAACCGCACCTTACACCTTGAATGTGAGTTTATGTTCCTGGAAACTCGATTCTACAAAAGCTTTTTTCAGTCATTTCGAGACTGAAAGTGCTCTGCAGCGTTTGACGTTCTTCATTCTCAATTTAGAGTGTCGTTATACATCTCAGAGCGAAGAAAAAGATCATGCCAGTAAATTAATCGGTCAGTATTCCAAAATTAGATCCGAAGTTTCTAACACATGGTTTTATACGCTCACCACGTGAAAGATGTTCATCATGACAGTGAAGTGCTTCACTGAAACTTGACTTGACCATGTCAAGCCCATTTCTGGAAGATTATTCCTTCCTGCAATGGGCGCCAGCTGTAATTGATTCAAGTCTTCGTATGTACGTCGTCTCTTTCGCCGCTGATATTTGGCACTTGGTATACCCTGCCTCTCATGACCATTGGCTAAAGTAATGGCGACCATGTGGGTCTTTCAACAGAGGGTCTGACGATCACACAGAACTCGACGCTAGATACATTCGCCTCTGGTCATTGTTCCAATTCCTAGCCCACGAGACCTTTATCAATCAATAATTTCAGCCAGTAGAAGGGCTCCGAAAGACAGTGCTGTATATGCAGAGTTTCGTCAGGAACACGAAATTGGAAACATTGCCTGGTATGGAGCGTGTGTCGATGTGTTCCCGTAGATCCCATGGTGCTATTGGGTGGAGATCAGTCGAAAGATCTACTTATGACTGACATTGATTATTACATGCCCACTCGAGAAGCGTCTGTCACGTCAAGATAAAAGCTAAATTAGCAGTAAGATGCGCCGCGGGTGAGAGTGTAGGATGACACGAATTGTGAATGAACTCAATCGTACCAGTGCTTTCGACGATAGCACTTAGTAGGAATGACGTTATAACCTCGTCTACTCTACTATGCCATCTCAGAACCCTGTTATCTTCGATCCACTTCTCTAGTAAGGCACTCGAAACTCCACACTAGCCTCATGCCTTCTTGGTTGATCACCGGCGCCAATAGAGGTATTGGCTATAGCACCGCTGAGACGCTGGTACGTCCCTCTCCTGCGCTTTGGGGGTCAGATTACTTACTTACTTCAAAATGGTAACCATCCATTTATATCGTATTCTCCCTCCCAAATAAAGCTCCAAGATAAATCCAACTTCGTGATCGCCACCAGCCGCAATGCATCAGCACCTTCCCTCGTCGCTCTAGCCTCCAAGTACCCCGACTCTCTCAAAGTGATAGAGCTCGACGTCGAGAAGCCCGAAAGTATCGATAAAGCCGTGAGCGAAGCCACGCCCTCCTCCCGAATGGACTCGACTATCTCGTCAACAACGCCGCCAAGAACCCACAGCCGACCGCTAAATTCGAGGATCTCGACCTCGACCTCTTTGCGTATGAGATGCAGCTCAACACTGTTGTGCCCCTGCGCGTCTCCCGCGCTTTTCTCCCGCTCGTGAAGAAGAGCGAGAAGAAGACGATTGTGTTCGTCAGCTCGGTGTTGGCGTCCTTTGATACGACGTTCGTTATGGTGAACCAGATGAATGCGTACAGCGTTGGAAAGGCCAGTCTGAACATGTAAGTCCGACCAATCAATACCATAGTGGGCCATGAGCGATAATCTTAAATTCTCAAAGGCTCGCACGGAAATGGGGCGCTTCTCTGAAGTCAGAAGGTGTAACCACCGCTGCTATCCATCCTGGTGAGCACCGATCCTTCTCCCCTCTTCTCCCTCCCTCCTTCTCCCCTCTTCCCTGTTTTGAATCCCCACAATGCATCTGAAACAAAATAATATCACTTCACTTCCACCGGCCCTCCAATTACTTGCGCTTCTCACTATTGAACTAATATTAACCAACCAATCCAAAGGCTGGACCAAAACAGAGCTCAGCGACTCCCTAACCGACTGGATCACCACATACGCACCCCAAATACCACGGCTCACGCCCGCTGAAGCGGGGGCGTGCCTGGTCAGCATATCCAAGGCTCTCACTCTCGAGAAAACGGGCCAATTTTGGCACTTCGACGGGTCGAATCTCCCTTGGTAGTAGAGTTTAATATTAGCATCCATGGACTCGGTTCAGAAGAAGTCATTGTAGTTTACTTTACCCAGAGGGGTGAGATAAGATGCATCAATGAAATGGATAAATGGAATGGTTCAGGGTATATATCGAATAGTACGCACCTATATGTTATGATCGTGTTGGTTGCAAACCACTTTTTCAAGAAACGCTTGTGGGGTCGTCTATATTTTACAGCACCAAAAATAGATCATTATTTCGCCATCTTGTCCTTGGCGTGCTTGGCTCTCTTTAAGTAGTGATCATCGCTGCAGCCACGATGGTGCTTATGTCAAAGGAAACCAGTCGGGATAATCTCTGCTCGTAGCTCAAGACTCGAGGGGAACACAGCAGCAAGTTGATGCTCTAGAGCACGACACACGGCCCAGATATCTAGCGAAGCATCGTGCACATGTGAATACGGAAGACCGCCGGCGTGAGATGCTGCGTGCACAGATTCAGAGAATATATGTAGGCACTGACGTGTGTAACCAAAACTGCAATTGAAAGAATGCGCACTAGAAGCAATCAACAGACATAACTCGCATTCGAATTAGTGGGCGCGGCGACATGTGATACCCACAATTCAATCAATGGTCGTTGATGAGAGACCTTTCCCAAGATAATGATTCTGAACGTGCAGGATGTGAATCGATTGTGTCATACAGTGAAGACCAGAAAAGAAATGAGAACAGTGTATCTAAATGATGGGAATATATGGGTGTGACTTTTATGATGGTGAAAGAAGGATGATAATGGTGAAGGTGTTGGTGTGTCAGTGTCGGTGTCGGTGTCGGTGTCGGTGCTACCACTGGAATGGGAATCCTAAAGGTACATAATAATCGGCCAACGTAGAGTAAAAAAGGGAGAAAGGGGAAAGTGGTAAAAGTCGTGGTCGACGTCGACGTCCACAGTATAGCACAGCACGTCCACAATGGATCGGATAACGTGGATATAATATACCACGAAAAAAGCAAGATACAAGTGTCGAGGTCGGCGACAGAAGAACGCGGCGTTACTCAATCGATCTTCTTCGGCTCCTCCGCCTTTCTCTTCTCCAGCACCTCGACCCACTTCTTCGGGAACCACCCCTCCCTCCCCCTCTCTCGTGCGGCCCTTCCACCATTCGCCGCCCTCCACCTCGACCCGCGGATCCACCTCCCCGCCCGTGCGCGGGTCCAGCTTGCCCGTGATCGCCACGATTTCGTTCTCCTTGAGCGCGAGCTCGGCGGGGTTCGACGGCGTGAACGGGTACAGCGCCCGCGCGAATGTGAGTGCAGACGGATCGAGCGGCGGGAGCTGCTGTCCAGGTAGGAGAGGGGCACCGGCGGCAGCCTGCGCCTGCGCGCGCTCGTTGAGGATGCGGATGAGCTTCGACATCGCGTACGGCACGCCGAAGATCGCGAGGAGGAAGATGATGAGCGGCTTCTTGCTCGCCTTCCGTGATGGCGGGCCCATGGGGCCCTGCACCGGCCGTCCATTAATAAACTCCCTAAACTCCTGATTAAGTGCGCCCCCTCCGCTCGGTGCGCCCGTCACCAGCTCCTTCATCCACTTCAGCAAGCCAAACAGGCCGAGCACGCTCCCGAGCGCGTTACGCAGCTGCCCGAACTGCTCCGCGACGCCGACCATGGCGAAGAACGACGAGTGCGTCGCCATGAACGTCGACTCGAGCATCTGCGCGACGCCCGTGAAGGTCTGCACGATCGAGTGCAGCAGGGCGAAGGTGTGCTGCGTTGTAGACTCGAGCGTCTGCGTGAGCGAGGGCGTGCCGTCCGGGTTCAGCGGGACGCCGTTCGGGCCTGCCATGCCCCCATACCCATCCCGCCCATGCCCATACCGTAGCTCCCATAGGAGCCGTAGGACCCCATCCCGCCGTAGGAACCCATCCCGCCATATGATCCCATCCCTCCGTAGGACCCTAGCCCGCCGTATCCGCCGCCGTAGGAACCCATCCCGCCGTATCCACCGTACGTCGATCCGAGGCCGCCATACGACCCGAGCCCACCATATCCCGAGCCATACGTCCCCGCACCTAGCCTCGAGTACGGTGAAGAAGAATAAGGAGAAGTCATCGCCGTCGACGTCGATGTGCTCCCGAATGCCGCAGGTCTTTCTGGGACCGTTGGTGGTGATGTGCCGCTGTTATTAGCTGTTGTAGCTGTCGTTGATGTTGGTGCCGATGGCAGTGGGGGCACCGATGCAGTGGACGGTAGTGCTGATGTCGATATCGTCGCTGCGGTCGCTCCGCCTCTCTCCCAAGGCTTAGGCGGAGATACCATCTTGTCAATTGAAGGAGGTGGTGGAGGTGGGGAAAGAAGGGTGTTGTGACTTGTGACGAGCCGGTGAATGTGATTACCGGTGTGACGTACTTGGAATCTTTAACGCCGAGGCCGAACCCTTTTCGACAGTACATAGTGATAGTGAACCTGTTCGACAACCAAAGTGCGCCACAAATCATTATCGTCACCGGTACATACATATTAACTAACTAACTCATTAGTATTTATAATATTCACCGCAGATAACTGCCAAACATATTGGGACATGAAGAGTAGGTTCGCTATCTCAATTCAACAATGAACAAAAGGAAGGTCCTCACAGTGCTTTATTTCACCGATCGACGTTCGATACCTACTTATGTATATATGATCACATCGTTCGACGCGCATTCACGCGGGATGCAAGGATCGACCGTCGACGATATCGGAAGGATATCCTTACGATGGCTTATTACTGAAGTTATTATTAGCACTATTCGACCCAGGCGCCGGTCTTTTGAAAGGCGAACCCTCGTGAGCATCCTTCCATCCCTACAAGAACTCAAGTTGGCTGGTCACGGCGCACCTTATCCCCATGGCCACGCCTCGAGCCTACAGCCTCAAGTGGACCGCGGGCTTCAACGACCGTGTCCTCCTTGAGCTTCGTCCTTGATCTAAATATGCGTCCCTTCAATGTAAGTAGAGTAAATAGTTGGTACAACAATTGTTCCACCACGGATCATGCATATATTAGATAAAGAGGGCAGTCTATGTGTATGAGCAAACGAGTTGTGGGTGACATGAATGAGGATGCGAGTAAGTGCTAGCTAAGAGTATGGTGTGGAGCAAAAGAGAGAGAGAGAAGAGAATGGTGCGGAATTAAAGTAGCATGTGCGTGATACGTGGTACGTGATGATGGGATTGTCCGAGTAGAAGTATTTGACTAAAAACATAAGTGCCAAAGAGGCTTGCTGTCATCGTGGGCTGGGCTGAGAGATGGATGGATGGATATTGGGTGGAGGGTGGGGATATGGCGGAATGTGAGGAGAATATGAGGGGTCGGGGGTCGAATAGAGCCGGATGTGTAGAAGGGGAATCGAACTGCCAGGAAGACAAAGAAGAGGAGAAACTACATAATAAAATTGTCCAGTATGTCCCAAGAAACACAAAAACGAAAAGAAGAAAAAGGAAAGTTCCCAGACGTCCTTTTACTAGTTCCTTAGGCCGATCGACGTAGAATATCATGATGGTTTTAGTTTAATTCTGCCTTGACGAGCTTCGGAGGAGATGGAAGCCTGAGAAGAACATGATGAAGAAAGTGACGAAGAGACTGATGAACGCAGGATGAGAGGCGTAGCCCATAGCACTATTACACGCTCCACATGTCCACCCTACATCAATTACAACGCATGTCGTTAAAAAAAAAATCACAGACAGCACACATAAGCCTGAACGCATGACGCACCATCGGAAAGAGCGGTATACGGCTGCGGCGTATACAACGCAAACTGCAACGCACTATTCTGCTGCAGATATCCCGCCCGCCTCGGTGCCCCAGGGCCCCTATCGTCCCAAATATTCAGTGTATATGTCGCCTGCGCCAGCGGCTTATTCGGGTTATTCGTCTGGTACGCAAACAAATCCCACACGACCTGCGTCGCCGTGCCATCTATAATCCCATCCGAGGGCCCAACAGGGTAGGTGTTGCCGTTGTCGCACACGGCGGAGACGGTGAGGTGCGTCGGGGTGACAAGTACGGCGGTCATGTTCCACCCGAAGGTGATGGGCTGGCTCGGGGCGATTTTGTAGAAGGATGTCGCGGTTTGTGGAGGCTGCGTGATGGAGAGCGCTCCAGCGGCCGCTGTCTGCGGGATGAAGACGACGCTAAAGCTGGAGCTGCTGGAGGACTGGGACATCGTGAGCGTCAATCGGTGGTTGAGGTTAGGTTGAGTTTGGAAGGAGGGGAGGGGAGGAAGGTGGGAATGCGACGACGACGATGACGGGACGATGAAAAAGCAACAAACAAGGGCAACAACGCCGAGCTGGGAAGGCTGAGCATCACGTGAAAGCAATACTACACCCGATCCTATTTTTGGAAGCTCAGGTTTCAGGATGGCCAGGTTCAGCATGCTAAAGAAACTAAATATCTGACTATCGTGCATCGCTAGATACCATGTAGTAGTAAAATATGCAACGCTACTACGTACAGACATTGTCACTATATTATGTGACTTGATCAACACAACTAGTCCCAGCATAATCTCTAAACTGGAGTGCATAAAAACGACTCCGCCCGTCCGTCGAAGTTGACATTTCCGTTCGGTCCAGGCACGTTGGAAAAGTCCCATGTACCGGGTGACAGGGCAATGAAATCTCCTTGAGACAAATCGCAATTGAAATTCCTAAAGATATTGATGTAAAAAAAAAGCGATTCCAAGCACATTGCACTGATGCTTACGGAGTGAAAGCGCAGACAAACCCGCCCGGAGTGACGGCGGAGATCACTTGCGAAGCGAGGAGCGAAAGCCCGCCGGTGAAGCTCACGCATGTATCGCTGACCGAGGGGATGCCAAGGCAGACCTGCGCAGTGCATACCGAGACGACCGGAGAAGCTTCCTAAAGGCAAATAAGAACCTTAGTCGCTGGGACAATGAATGATTGAGTACGCACAGTCCCTCTTGCTACTACTGCTCCTGAGTCGCTGACGGGCATGGATGCCGCTGTCCATGCCGCTGCGAGGACGGCGAAAGAAGTCAGAGCGCGATTGAACATTGTAAGAATGATTGGAATTGATAACGCTCCAAATAATTGTTTAAAGTACTGACGGATAAAGTGGGTGTTCAAGCGAGGCAACCTTTATACTTACAGTTTATCGGCTGAAAGAATCTACCGCTCAATGGGCGATTGGAAGTTACTACCGTGGCAGCTACCAACGCACCTAGCGGAAAACAATAGCAAGTTAATCGCACACTAGAATTTGTAGATGGGTTTGGATCTATAAACCTCCACAATGATAGTCGCTTATTCTGGGTTTCCCAGACTAAAACAATAGAGGTTCAAAATCTCGTTGTCGAAATAACATGCTAATAATATACACATGTCATGGAAAGCCTCACTGAGAACCCGCTGTCCTCTTGTGTTCCTGGCTAGTACATACTGCTAGGCGAAGCCAGAGCAAGAACATTTAAACAGTCACTGTACAGTCTATGACCCAATCCGCATGCAGGATGTTATAGCCGCTCTCATAATCGTTGTCCGAGTCCGAGTCCGACTCGGTACCAAGATTGCGGGCTCGTCGCCCATAGGGAGTGGCAACTGGTGCTTCGCATCGGTGGCATACACACAACTGAAGAGGTCTGGCTCGTCTTCAGCAAATACGAACCAATCCGAGGTAGTACTGCATCTCCAAATTAGGAGTGCAGGTATCGGTTTGACGTGAGGGATCTTGTTTTTGCACAACACTGCAAATAGTTGTGGGGAGTTGTTCTCATACCCAAGCCAGCTAACACCATATCCTCGTCGACAATCACGTCTTAAACTATTTCCGAACGGAATCCCGAGCCAGAAGCATGCTAGGAAAAGTCGTGCAGGCCACTCAAGAATCAACATATGTGGATATTGAGCAAGTAGCGAGTCGATGTAGGCCTGCCTGTTGAATGGCTGGAGATTGTCCAGGGATCTTGTGTGAGAATTTTGAAAATGGGGAGGGTTAACGATCCTATAGTGGAGAACAAGCAGACGGCGTCGAGTAGGATGCAAGCTTGTTCATATTATCGTGATCGTATGCACATCACATGATATCGATGTATATCTACGAGATACTAAGCAAGGCCAGGTTTCAGCGTGTAAGAAATACTAAATATCTAACTATCGTGCATTGCCAGAGCTATATAGTAGTGGAATATACAACGCTACGAACGGACATTGACTCTATATTATGTGTCCTGATTAACAAAACTAGTCCCAGCATGATCTTTCCCTAGCTTTAAACTGAATTGCATAAAAACGACTCCGCTCGTTTGTTGAAGTTGATAGAATGTCTGCTCGGTCCAGGCACGCTGGAAAAGTTCCATCTACCGGCGGTCAGGACAGCATACTCTCCTTGAGACTCGCATTTGGTATTCCTAAAGATATTGTTGTAAAAAATGCGATTCCGAATTCAAGTACACTGCACAGATGCTTACGCAACGAAAGTGCAGACAAACCCGCCCGGAATGACCGCGGAGATCACTTGCGAAGCGAGGAACGAAAGCCCGCCGGTGAAGCTCACGCATGAATCGTTGACCACGGGGATGGTGACGCAGCCCTGCGCAGTGCATACTGAGACGGTCGCAGGAACTTCCTAAAGGCAAATAAGAACGATAGTCGCCAGGACAATAGATAACTGAGTACGCACAGCCCCTCTTGCTACTGCTCCAGAGTCACTGACGGGCATGGATGCCGCTGCGCATGCCGCTGCGAGGACGGCGAAAGTGGTCAGAGCGCGATTGAACATTGTAAGAATGATTGGAATTGATAGCTCGAGCGTTCCAGATACTTGTTTAAAGTACGGACGGGTAAAGTTGGTGTTCAAGCGAGGCACCTTTATACCTACGGTTTACCAGCTGAAAGAACCTGCCGCTCAATGGGCCCTCGCAAATTACTAGCGTGACAGCTCCAACGCACTTGGCGGAAAACAATCGCAAGTTAGCCGCACACTAGAAGTCGCAGATGAATTCGGAACTATAAACCTCCACAATGCCAGTCGCTTATTCTGAGTTTCCCAAACTAAAACAATAGAGGTTCAAAATCTCGTTGTCGAAATAACATGCTAATAATATACACATGTCATGGAAAGCCTCACTGAGAACCCGCTGTCCTCTTGTGTTCCTGGCTAGTACATACTGCTAGGTAGGGCTGGGTTATATTCCCAGGCCGGTGTGTTATTAACGGTTATTTTTGTTATGTAAGCTGTAGATTAGATAACAAAATGCATGGACAATCCATGCATTATTAACATCGAATGCAGGTAAATAACGTGTTAAAACCCTCCTATGTCTATGTCCTTGCCTTCAGAAAAAGCCTTCCACACCCCACACTCCAGGCTTTACCACCTTTGCTGATTTCGGTTGCTTCTCGGGCCTGGACTTTGAGGGCCTTGTGAGCCAACATAACATTCATGATTAATGACGCCGGTTTAGCATCAAAGAGAGATCTCGTCTCCAGAGTTCGCTAAAAATTTCAACGAGGTCAAGGCTGGTCAAGGAGATCCTTCCAATCTCCTTGAGAGAGCTTAGTAGCTATGAGTTCATGGAATTCAAATAAGGGCTCAAAGTGAAGAAATTTTAGATTTCAGGGCTGAACAGATTCACAATAACTCAATAATCTCTAGTTGTGCCAAGAGTTTCTAACAAAATATAACGAGCATTTCCTGACCCTCTGTGTTAGTAATGTTAATAACATGTTAATAACGCTGTTATATAACAACGTTATTAACACCGGAAAAAATAACCCAGCCCTACTGCTAGGCGAAGCCAGAGTAAGAACATTTAAACAATCACTGTACAGTCTATGACCCAATCCGCTTGCAGGATGTTATAGCCGCTCTCATAATCGTTGTCCGAGTCCGAGTCCGACTCGGTACCAAGATTGCGGGCTCGTCGTCCATAGGGAGTGGCAACTGGTGCTTCGCACTCCACGGTATCGGTGGCATATACACAACTGAAGAGGTCTGGCTCGTCTTCAGCAAATACGAACCAATCCGAGGTACTACTGCATCTCCAAATTAGGAGTGCAGGTATAGGTTTGACGTGAGGGACCTTGTTTTTGCACAACACTGCAAATAGTTGTGGGAGTTGTTCTCATACCCAAGCCAGTTAACACCATATACTCATCGACAATCGCGTCTTAAACTATTTCCGAACGGAATCCCGAGCCAGAAGCATGCTAGGAAAAGTCGTGCAGGCCACTCAAGAATCAACATATGTGGATATTGAGCAAGTAGCGAGTCGATGTAGGCCTGCCTGTTGAATGGCTGGAGATTGTCCAGGGATCTTGTGTGAGAATTTTGAAAATGGGGAGGGTTAACGATCCTATAGTGGAGAACAAGCAGACGGCGTCGAGTAGGATGCAAGCTTGTTCATATTATCGTGATCGTATGCACATCACATGATATCGATGTATGTCTAGGAGAGGCTAAGGAAGGCCAGGTTTCAGCGTGCAAAAATCCTAAATATCTGACTATCGTGTTCGCTAGATACTATGTAGTAGTAAAATATGCAACGCTACTACGAACAGACAATGACTCTATATTATGTGTCCTGATTAACAAAACCAGTCCCAGCATGATCTTTCCCTAGCTTTAAATTGGACTGCATATAAACGACTCCGCTCGTTTATTGAAGTTGAAATTTCCGTTCGGTCCAGGTACTTCGGAAAAGTTCCATTTACCGCCCGGCAGGACAACATACTCTCCTTGAGGCTCGCATTTGGTATTCCTAAAGATATTGTTGTAAAAAAATGCGATTCCGAATTTAAGTACACTGCACAGATGCTTACGCAGCGAAAGTGCAGACAAACCCGCCCGGAATGGTGGCGGAGGACACTTCCGAAGCGAGGAACGAAAGCCCACCGGTGAAGCTCACGCATGAATAACTGACGAAGGGGATGGTGAAGCAGTTCTGCTGCCCAGTGCATAGTGAGACGGTCGGAGCAACTTCCTAAAGGCAAATAAGAACGATAGTCGCCGGGACAATAGATGACTGAGTACGCACAGCCCCTCTTGCTACTACTTCAGAGTCGCTGACGGGTATGCATGCCGCTGCGCATACCGCTGCAAGGACGGTGAAAGTAGTCATAGCGCGATTGAACATTGTAAGAGTGATTAGAATTGATAGCTCAAGCGTTCCAGATACTTGTTTAAAGTACGGACGGATAGAGTGGGTGTTCAAGCGAGGCACTTTTATACTTACGGTTTACCCGCTGAAAGAACCTGCCGCTCAATGGGCATTCGGAAATTACTAGCATGACAGCTCCAACGCACTTGGCGGAAAACAATCGCAAGTTAGCCGCACACTAGAAGTCGCAGATGAATTCGGAACTATAACCTCCACAATGCCAGTCGCTTATTCTGAGTTTCCCAGACTAAAACAACAGATAGAGGTTTAAAATCTCGTTATCGAAATAACATGCCGGCTCGTCTTCAGCAAGTACGAGCCAATCCGTGGTGTGGTAGTACTAGTACTGCATCTCCGAATCAGGCGTGGAGGTATGGATCTGCCGTGAGGGGTCTTGTTTTTGTACAACACTGCAAATAGCTGTGGGGTTGTTCTTATACCCCAACCATCCACATACGAAACGCCTCGGAAATCACGGGGTATTGAGCAAGTTGCAAGTCATGTAGGCATGCTTGTCGAATGGCTGGAGGTTGTCCAGGGACCATGTGTGATAATTTTGATAATGGGAGGATTAATCATCCTATTGTGGAGAACAAACAGACGGCGTCGAGTAAGGTGCAGCTTGAGGTAGAAGGCCCTGCAAAACGCCATGAGATATAATGTAAGGCTTTAGTTCCATAATCGAGAATATATGAAGAATTATTTCAACTGGGAGGAATTTCAGAGTAGCAAGAGGTTCTGCGGTGTCCTCGATCCCAGTGGGTTGTTCGGGGTGTTTCTAGTCACCGCAAAAACGTTGTGTGGGGAAGAAGCGCCCTACAGAAGGAGTTGAAAGCACTGTAGATGGAGCAATAGAGATGGCCCATGTAGGTGGTTAAGTACTGAGTGTTTGAAGAAAATGTGTACAGATTAAGTGCAGATGCAATGCAGATGGACAACAGATGGACAACGGAAGATTGCTGGATGTTGCCAGTCACCAGTGGCTAAGTCATGTCATGTAATTCTCTCACGCCATCATCTGACCGCAAAAATGACTTCGACGCGTTGGCGGCGAGGTCTATAGGAGTCTCCAAGATGAAGACAAACTCAATCGGACACGCGAGTAATTCATTTACACCTCACACCCTCGTATATATATAAATCGAAAGGGAAGTATAGTTCGATAGTTCTTAGGGCCATTCCTGTATTCTGAATTTGGTGTACTGATGATTGACACGAGCTTCCAACTCTGTTGATCCGAATTACCACCATCGAGTATTTCAAATCCCCATAAGCGCCGAAGATCACACAGAATGTAATAGTCATCGTAGAGGTGCTATCTTCACTCAACTGAGGCATGATGGTGGCACCTTGATAGATAAAAAGCATCCAGTGAAAATCTTTTGTCACCAAAAATAGAGTCTGTCGGACAGTTCTCCGGCGCCGGTTTATATTAGACAGCGCCTATTCGGAATGCGTGAAAATGAATCTGGCGGCGGTGAACCCGGAGTACCAAGACTTAGGACAGAGCCCAAACGAGGTATCTGCACTCTGAAATTAACTTTGCACAAAAATTTCAGTGACACCCGAACTCCTTCTTTCTCGGGATGTCAGAATATCGGTCAGAACTGGTCTACATAACTGATCTACATACGCGATTATCGAGACAAGTGCCTTGTTTTAAGGTCGGTGTGTACAAACACCTGTCTTAGTCTGTCATGCCCGAGCGCTCTCACTCATGTCGCTACTCATTGTCAAGCCTCAGATTTAGACTCCAGGCCCAGGCTTAAGAGGGAGGGCACATGCACTCGTATGGATGTCAGACCTATGTCTATGTACTGGGTGACTAACGTCAGAGTACAGCTGCTGACTGGAGCATTCTGAATGTATGTGACATATGTAGGCAACGTCAACTTGAAACATCTCTTCCTAGTCGTGGAATGCTTAGGCAAGGCGGCTCAGGCTGACTATCTCACTAATGCTTATAATATGTACTGGAGGTTTTTCAATGTCCCATGCCATGATGCCATCGATTGACACCGATTCTGAAATGACAGCGGAAAATCCTTGATCATGGTGATGAATTTGTACAAGTCATGATCATGATCAAGTATTTTGACCTTGCTCAGTCGCTCAACTCGTTCCTAGGCGCTAAATAGACAAAAGATCTGATTAATCAGTGACACACGGTCATAGATATTCTGGAGATAATCAAAACAGATTACAGGCACTCCACATAACTCACTTACTGTCAGTGATATATACGTATGCTGGAGTCCAGAACGGACTTAGAGCGTATCTCGGAGGGCCTTTGCTATTCTATTCTAATACCACACCGCGCAGAAGACCGGAAGACAATCCCTTCCGAGCCAGTGCTGCATGGGTAGGCCCAGGTTGACGAATTCGCAGCTCAGGCTGATGATGATGATGCCCACTGGCAGCGTGCGAGTGATTATCCATCATCCCATCACCGATTCCCCGTTGCTGTGCACGTCAGTCAGCTACTAACATTCTCATTACTTATAATTAACCCAAGACGCCGACGGCAGTATCTTAAGTGTGTTACTTCACTACACTCCCTTAAATACATCCATGATCCATCCTCGCTTTCTCCGTAAGTCGAGAAGACAAGAGCATTGATATGGTCAAGTGAGGTTGATCAATTATATCAAAGATGTGGATTGTAAGTAGAATCCTTTTGCAACCTGAGCAATCAACAGCTTCCAGCCGTCAGGTTGTCGCCAATTCAGTTACTCATGCACTAGCAATTTAATTTCTGAATTGTCGGATAAACTGCTGAGCATCCAAATTTTAGAATGCGCATGCGGGTGCAGATGCGGATGGCGGATGGCAGATACGATTCAGCTGTGTTGCGTGAGCACGAGCTCGATATTCTGTGAGCATGTAATTTCCGAGAGGTCGGGAATTGGAGTCGACAAAAATCAGTGAACGGCGATCAGAATCTTTCACTCACTCACAACATCATGATCCATGGATGCTTTGCACATGGTACATACTACATACCACTGTACGACTCCACATCAGGAGTTTCACAAAAGCATTTCAAGTGAAAAAGTGTCTAAAAGGGAGAAATCGACAAGCCAAAAACCTAGGTGTCCGGTCGCAAAAAGCGGGCTACAGTACTCTTCAGAAACCGCAGGTCAGGAAAAATCTACTAAAAAGCTGCAAAATTCCATAAAAACAAATACCTTGTAGTCACAGGTGGCAGTAGTTACTTTATACTAGTAGCTCTGGCTGTTACATCTTGAAACTCTTGCTGATAAGTAATCAACTTTTTCCTTTTTCGACTTTCCGCTTTCCGAAGCTGAAAAGGGAAAAAAAGTAAATTGTGGGATTGCTGATGATGACCAATGAGCGAATTTATAACATAAGCCCAAAGGTAACTTGACTTCATCTGGACTTACTTCCCTACATCAAGTAATCCAGGGATACCGACGCGTATGAAGTTATACCATGGGTTAATGCTCTTCCGATTTAGAGTAGTCAAAAGGCTTTGGTATGAATAATGAAAATATAGTAGTATGCATACATAGGCTTCAGATTCAGACGGCGCGGCTTAAGGTCGGCTGGAATGGATAGGGCTGGGTGTGGACGGGCGCACATATGTTCTGTCACTCAGAAACATGAATTCGTGATCACGGCGGCATGGATGCATGGACGACGCAATAGATGATCCTCCTCCTGATAGTTTAGTCGTCATTCTGTTTGAGTAGGCTTCTTATATACACTTCAAACTTGTCTGTAAATCAGAGCATCAAGCCACACATGCATATGTACCATTTGTTATTCTCGCATCGACTCGGGGGCTGGCTCGGATCCAACCCTCAGAAATGGTGGAAGCTCCATCGATCCTGATATCGCCTGTTGCGTTACTTAGAGTAGAACGGGGTTTGGACATCTTCGCTTCTCCATCGTTCGTGCTGTGTGGTTAGTGGGGTTTTAATGATGAGCATTCACTGGCAAGGAAGGCATGGAATCAAAGGCATCAGAGCTCTATAGGCGCAGCTATTGAAATAATCAATTCGAAGTCGATGGATGGTTGATTGGTTGGGATGCTTCCATTTGTTGATTTTAATTATATTAATGGGGCCTGCCTAGTACCGCGGCTATAGATTATTTATCAATAATCGAAGGACATACATACGGGCGCTAGGGAGACATACCATGCATGCTGTGTTATTGACCATGGCCAACATGATCATCTACTGCTTCCAGGCTCTGACCAGTTGTAGCGGGAAGATTTATTATTTTGGGATCCCAGCATCCTTGCGTTGCCTTCCTTGTGCTTGATCAGTCGACTTGTGCTCGATGCTCGTGTGCCCTCCGGCGATTGAGGTATGCGGAGCCGTATCGGAGACAGTTTGGTACTCATCAGTAATTTAAACCCTCAAAAATCAAGACATTCGCCCAAGGCTTGCGGCACTATGTAGCTATTAGCCAGGCCCTTGCGAGTCGCCGTGAGGTATTGAATATTGAGGCTTTAAAGCCTGACAATGGCCGGCGTCTCGATCGCTGACTCGTTTGCCTGGCCCTCATGCCTGTGATCCAAACATCCCAACCAGAGAGGGCAGTACAAGTCGAACTTGTTCGCGGTGATTGTACATACGTGATATCGATGATGATGATAACGACCATAGCGATAGCCTGAGATTGATGATTTAATTACTTTAGTTGACAGCACAGGGGTTCTGGACTGCACTGGGTAATGATGCCGCAGCCGGATAGTGCTCTATCGTGCTCCATAGTGTATGTACGCCTTCTTCGCAAGGGCAACACACAGTTCGAATTTGGAGCTTTGACGCGGATCTTCACGAGGTGCTTCTCCATAAGATCAGTAATATTCGGAGTCCGAGTCCAAACGGCGAGCAAGGGTGGGTTCTATTCGATTCGTGCTCTGACTGTTATGCATGAGAAGGATTCCGGCGTGTCTGGAGTAAGGTATGTGGGTAGCGGTAGCGGCAGCGGCAGAGCTAAGAGCTGGGCATCGAGGTCTTCCTTTTCGCGCCGATGTCGTGAGGTTATAGGCACGAGACAAACCCCTGGAGTAAGTCACAGTGTTTCACCATTGGACTTCTTTGCCCGTTTCTCCCTTGTCTGTGAATACCTTGTTCCTTCCCGTGCATGTTAGTTTATAGATGACTACAGAGTGGTCAAGGAAGAATTAATGGATTTGGGAGGCATTTAAAGTATGGTCATGGAGGATTAGGAGAATGTTGACCGGATATGGCACGATCTGATGGGTCCGCATTAGAAATAAAATCCGAGAGAAAGATCAAAGAAAGATAGCCAGATGGGGATTATGAAATATGCTGGTGAATGAAGACAAGTGATATATGGTACTGTTCTGTTGTTAAGAAAGAACCACCTGTGACTAATTGGCTGCCTGCTGCTTCTTTTTCCCCCGCGTGTCTTTAGGAATAGGTCCACATTCTTGAATGTTGCTATCATCCTAATAACAGCTTTCTGTGTTGCTGGTCACAGGTATGTGCACTCATTGCGAAGACTGCAGTTCGTGGCTGACCTGGGGCTTTAGGAGCCGTGTCGAGCAGTGGTAGTGCTAGCTCGTATCAGATGGCTTTGTCGGTCTCGGGCTTTCCTGAACCGTCGCGCCAATCCACCACCTCAAATGAGATACTCTCGGGCGACAGTCCTCAGGATGGGCATGCAAAGGCCATACTTATGAACAGTCCTCGCCTCCGTGGTCTCTTCGGCTCCAACAACAGCAGTAATAACAGCCCGAACAAGAAACCGGACACCAAGAACCACGCTACGTCGAGTAAATCCGATACCGAAGGAGAATTATCGACACAATCACCTATCATTAGCAACACTAATACCACTCCGCCCACGACCCCGTCTTTGTCCTTCTCTTCAACCTCGTTTGAACCGCTCTCGCAGGAAGAGTACGAGCTGGAGCTGCAGTTGCATCCTATGAATATACCCCTCGACCCGCCACCGCCTTTGAGGGCCCCCGTGCCCAAGCGTGCGCAGCTCCCGCCACTGCCGCGCAAAATCACACCCTCGCCAGTGCGTTTAGGTCCGAATCTCGCGCGGTTGGAGATTGGAGGGGCGTGGAATCGCTCGCCGCCGCCTCCTGTGCATGCGCACTCGAAGCCACCCCCGCCGTCCGTCGTCGTGCAGGAGTGGGGCAGCGGCGCGAAGGGAGCGGAAGGGGCTTCCTCGTCATCAAATCAGGCTTCTTCTCGCCCGCTTCCATCTGTCCCGGCAAATATCGCCGATTCGACGAAACTTGCGCCAGGCGCAGTTGCAGGGCCGTCGCGAGTGCCCGTCGCTGGTCCATCCCGCCACGTTCACGTTAACGCTGCAGCGGGGCCGTCGAACCACGCTAATGCTGTTGCAGGACCGTCGAAGCATCCAAACGCTATTGCATCTTCGTCATCGACATCACCCACCACGGTACCTCCGACATCGAAGGTTATCATCTTACAGCCGACGCCGCATCGTGCGCACAAACCCAACACGTCGTCGCTGTCCATGCGGTACCAGCCCCTTGTCGCAGAGCCGTCATGTCCTGCTCCGTCAGCAGAGAAGCTGCTTGCCAATGATTTTAATGGTAATGTGTCTAGTCCTATCCGGCCGTTACCCCGTATACCCCCTACGACATCCTCATCCTCATCCTCATCCTCATCTTCCTCATCAAACCCAAACCCAAACCCAAACCCCGCTGCCAAACCTTCTCTCTCAGCCCGCTACGACCCCCTCCAGCGCGAGTAAAACGCCCCAAGACGAGCCCAAACCCCATCACAGGCTTCTCCGCCCCAATCGGGAGCGGGAGCGGGAGCAAGCCCAACACCGCGACCTCGCTCTCGCGATCTCCCTTCGCCGATAACATCACGACCGCGTGGGGGCGCGTCCCGCCGTCGGACTGGAGCTCTGCACAGAGGGCGAACAGCCCGCCGCTGCCCATCAGCAGCGGCAAGCAGCTCCCGCGTGCACGGTCGGCGTCGCGCACGCGCCGGGATCGCTCGTTGGACTCTGCGAACTCGCGAGCAGCTGCAGCTGCGAAAATATCATCGTCGCCGCCGCCGACCGGGGTGGTTCGCCTTGGTGCGCCAGCCGGCCGTGCAGCGCACGCTGCCGTCGCCCACGATCGGCGGCGCGCGGCCGTTGCCGAAGAAGATGGTGTCGGTGCCCCCGGGGGCGGATCGCGATCTGCTCAATAATAGCATCAAGACGCTGCACATCCAGACCTCCAGTGTATCCACCTCCAAGGTTTTCACTAGTGTTGCCGGTCCGGTGAGGCCTAGCCGGACGAGGCATGTGCCGTCCCCTATGTCGTCGCCCACCATCCACGCCCCGCAGCCGCAGATGAGCGCGCGCAGCTTGCCGAGTCCTCACGCACACAATGAGCCTGTGGTCGTACATCCGCCTACGCCAAACACCGCGTCCTCCAAAACCACACCGATAACAATCACCACAACCGCAGCAACCACACCCGCAGACGACGACCCATCCTCGCACATCCACGAAACACACTCCCTCCTCGACTCCCCGCTGCACTCGCATCCGATCGACGTCCTGACGGACAACGAGTCGCTGCTGCACCCGCCGATCTCGCCCATCACCGCCGAGTCGCCCGTGGAGGTGTTCGTGGACGACAACGACTCTGTCCACGATGCCGCTCTCGCGCGACCCGTCGCCGATCCGCTACGCGCGCCCGGACTCGCGCGGGAACCTCAGCAGCGACACCAACAACTCCAACGACGACTTCGACAGCTCGTCTTCCTCGTCTTCGTCCTCGCGGAGCAGCTCGTTGAGCAGCAACGGCAGGCGGCGGCGCAGGAGGCGGAAGACGGAGCAGCTGAGGGCGTACAGGAATAGCTACCGCCCGCGCTCGCGCATGTCGTCGCCGCCGCATATCCCGTATCGGCACCCGAGCCCGGAGGATCTGCCCCCGCTGCTCCTGCCGCGGCCACACCACAAACACCACCAGCACCAGCAACAGAGGATGACGACGCCGGACGGCGGCGGCAGCGTCAGCAGCAACCCGAAGAAGAAAAAGGACAAGGAGAAAGATGGCAGGAAGGCGACGCGCTCTTATTTCGGCGGGGCGTCGGCGCCTGCGACGCGCGCGTCGTCGCCCGAGCGCAAGTCGCGCTCGCGACAGCCGCGCCGGCTCGCGGAGGCGGTGTCGAGTGCGCTGGCGGGGGTCGGGGCCGCTACCTGGGTCTGCGGGTGCTAGTGGAAGTGGTGGTGGTGGAAGTGGAAGCGGAGGAGGGGGCACAGGCACAGCGAGCTTCTACTCCACGCACGTCGACGAGTCGGAGGTCCTGGACATCAGCCTGCAGTCGCTCTCGCGGCGCGGGACGAGCAACACCCTGGAGACCACCACGAGCTCCTCGACATCAGATAACATCGGCGGCGGGGGCGGCAGCGGTGGAGGGAGCAACAGCATCTCCGCCGCGCGATGGCCCAAGGCTGCGGGGTGGGCGCGCGTGGCGTCGAAGAAGCGCCTGGAGGGCGGCGGGAGCGGGGAGCAGCTCAACTTGAATAACAACAACAGCAGCGGGAGTTTGAGCGTGCCGTATATGACCAGCGTGGTGACAACGACGACGAAGGCGGTTAAGGTGGTGGACGACGTTGGCGTGGGTGTGGAGACGCCGTACATATGGGTCCCGTCGGCGGTGGGGAGGCGAGCAAGCCCTCTGGAGCCCCCGCACCGTTCGTCCCGCCGCCCCCATCCTCGCATCTCCGCCGTCGCCGCAGGGAGTCGTTGGACATGGACGACGACTACCAGCAGCAGCAGCAGCCAGTTGGTGATGCAATATGTGGAATTCATCCTCTTGGAGCAGGAGCAGGAGCAGGGCAAGCCGCCTCCGCGGGTTGTAGAGACGACCATCACAACGACCATAAGCGCCTCGCGCCCACCCTCGTCGTCCATCTCGACGCCGTTCTCTGGCTTCAGCCTCTCGGGGCGGAGCAACACCAAAAGACGCTGAAGAAGCGCACGGCGAGCATCGCGACCCCCGCCGTCTCCATCTCCGGCACCGCCCCGCTGCCGCCGCCGAGCTCCGCGCCCGCGGCGTCGGACGAGGGGTCGTTCGCCGCGGCGATGGACAAGAGCCGCTGCTCCCGCTCCCGCCACTGACGGTGACGCTGCGGGAGCGCAAGGTGAGCGAGCGCTCGCGCAAGGCGCAGGAGGGCGATGCGTCGCAGGTCGTCATGGCGCGCAGGGTGCTTAGGGGGTCGATCAGGACGGCGATGTGTGGGAGCACGAGCAGGTGACGGATGTTGCGGATGTCATACCGCATTTGCGGAATTTGAAGGCGAGCAAGAGTTGAATGTTGTGTTGAGGTCAATGGGAAGAAGGGAGAAAGGAGAAGTGAGAAGTGAGGGCGCTTGACTTGATGTTCTCTTTTCTTCTTTCTTTTTTCTTCAAAATTGATTGTTTTTGTTTTTGTTCCATTGTTTTTTGTTTGAATATCTTTAATTTATGGCACCCCCTATCACTGGCACTTGGTCTACTGTAGAAACAATTATTTCAATCGTTTTCATCAGATGTTTTGCTCAAATTCAACGTAAAACGGCATCAACCACCAAAACATACTGCAGACTACAAACATACTCGCATACGATTCAATCCGAGCTTCACGTTGAACCTCGTCATTCCAACGAACATATGGCCGAATTCTACGATCGCCACTATCTTCCACGTCCGGAATTCCACATTGGTGATTTAGTTTGGCTCTACAAGTCGACCTTCGGGCAGGCTTGGTTTCTCTTCCATTTTTGTCTACAACAATTACCATACTAATCTTTGGAAATGCGCAACTTTGACCGCCCCTATTGTTGTGCAACAGCAAAATCTCCCAAAACGGTCGTCATCACTCAAAAATTTTCCAAAAGCGGATTTGTTTGTTTTGCACAAATGAAACATCATGCAGAACGGTGGCTTGGAAGTTGGAACGAACCTACTCCTATAAGGCTGTCTGACTCACTGCGGTCGACAACTGAAAGGTATGTACCTCCCACTTCGCCCGCAACGGACACTTTCATACGCCTTCAGGCTCTTGACCGGAAAACTTGCCTCTCATGACCTCCCTCATTGAGGTGCTACCGTTTGACATCATCGAAACCATCGTCTACCTCCTGGCCATCGACAGTGCTAGTGATCACCCAAGTCAGAATGAAACCCTCCAGGCCTGCTCTCTCACGTGCCAGACACTCCTTCCGCTCTGTCAAAAGCAAATTTTCCGTTTTGTCCTCATCCGTGATGTGGAAAGCAAGGCTGCGTTGGTGAAACTTATACAGCATAGTCAGCATACTCCAAGGTTTTTTGAATATGTTCGCAAGTTAGATTACCTGGTGGAACCAACGGACTGGGAAGCTTCTGGACCAACATCTATCGTGGCTCTTCTCAAACACTTCACAAAGCTAAGCAGCTTCATGATAGATTTCCAGGTTAATTGGATTGCCGGATGCTATAACAACTGGACGAAGATTCCCCCGAAGTACGATCCACTTTTCTGTCCCTAATGACTCTTCCAACAATCACCTCCCTCGAAATACACGGCAATCTCCTCGAGTTCGACCATATCGGCCTTCTTCCATCCACTAGCCTGCGGGAGCTTAGACTTAATTGCGTTGGCTTCGCAGATTGGGACGATTCTCCTCCAGTGAATACAACAGCCAAGTCCATTAAACTGCACAAACTCGATATATCCTTTGACCAATCGGTAGAGTGGGTCACAACAACCCTGAAGCCTTATTTTGAGGACGGCACATCAACACTGGACTTACGGGAACTGAAATATTTGAAAGCCCTTTCGTGTTACGATCTGAGACTGGTCGCCGAAATTTGCAAGAAAACGCACTTGTTAGAAACTTTGGTTCTCACTTTCATGTGTGCGTCGTGTCATATCTATGTCCTTGCCTTTTCTTCCGAGTGACTTTTCCTTCTATAGGCTACGACAAGAATATGCAGCTTATAAGTCCTATAATTGCCGCCTCTTTGAAGACTTTGACGACTCTAAGTCTTAACTTCATTTTTGTGTGCAAAATGACGAACTATGACGGTGTCTTGCCAGCCATTCGCGATATACTGCAAGGGATAGCTGGCCAAAACATCCTCTCGGTATTAGAACTCCAGATCAATCTGTTCCTGCACCATACACCTAACATCGATGAATGGGGAATATTCGAAGAAATACTTCTTGCTCCTGGCTGGCCGTCGCTCGCACAATTCGACCTCGAAGTCACCCACTTTATTGACAGTACCGACGATGTTGACAACAGGCTGGAGAGGCTTCATGAAACGCACTTTGGCGGACTTGCCTCAAGCAGATCTATAGCTTTTAATTTCAACATAAAGATACTAATTTCGTAATAGAGGTCGGCAGTGTTAAACCTGGGCGATTTCGTAGCCAGGTTGGTATGTCCTACTATTCGACTTTCGAGAGGTTCCTTTGGATAATTTGAGGCGATGGCTTGAAAAATGAAAATCGAATCGCATCTTTGCGCGTGGTGACCCTTGAACGAACAGCGTCTGAAGGCCAAGTCGAGCAATGGCATAGCGCAAGAATACTCAGTCCGAGTCTCGAGTTTGCCGGCGCTTAAACTTGATCATATTCTTATCTTTTTCAGTTCCTTCAGTGTTGATTTTCTTTTGTTTCTGTTCATGTTGTTCTTTTTAACTTCTTTAATTGATACTCCTTATCATCGGTCTATCTTTCAAGTAATGCTCTGAACAGTGCCAAAGAGACGTAAGTTATTTTAGTCCCTCATCGTGATCAGGGGTCCTACTAATCTTGAACGTCTATAAATTTCAGGATTGGAAATTGCACGGGGACTACTGTGGCCAGTAAGCAGATTTTATGTTTGACGTATTCTATTTTTCTCTGAGCTTGTATCGAGCACACAGAGGTACCAAAGCGTACACCTTTGATCTCACACTTCTAGGCTCCTCAGACCCAGCCATAAAGCCCACATTCGAGATACAAGCCTCGTTTATATTCTGCAAACTCCACCACTCCCTCCAATATGCAATGAGTCCTTGGGAAAACTCACACCTCCACGTGTTCATGTTCTCTCATACAAAGGGTTTAATGTTAACGGCATATTTGGCAGGGATAACCGGGAGCATGAGCTCATCTTCTGTGGCGAAAAGGCAGCCCGTGCAAACCTTCCACTATTCAGCGCGGGTCAAGGTACGTCGGACCTCCTTTCCGCTCTCCTTGTCCGAAGATGAATACGATTTGGCAAAAATACACGGCGTAATTCTTCATATTATACCAGGTCGTGGGCTAGTTGATGATTGCAGTGGCATCTCTGGTTGGAACGGCTTGAATTTTTTACCGCGTCCCCTCTGAATATCGGACACCGGGACAGCAGTCCAGACTAGACTGGGTCGACGACCGGGTTGGAACGTTGAATCCATAAGAGCCAGACATGGGGAAGATGAACGACCAAGAGCAATGTGTGTACAATGTGAGGCATTTTTAGACGATCGGTCCGACTCAGAGGACGAATACTAGATTGCACCATTTAACATTGTTCACCCATCCATACAAGTACATATTGACTTCTTTCATTTTTCACCATCTCCTCTCCGAATCTTGCGAGTCTAAAAATTTCCAAGTTCAGCATACCGTTCCCATCCTTGATATCTAGGCTGTCCCTCAAATTCTTTGGATTACCCTCTCTCTCTCTACTCCTTCCTGTGCTTCTGATAGTAGTGGATCAAACCCGTTGTCTACATCCCCAGATTTAGAATAACGAAACTGAAAGACAAAAAAAAAAGAAAGCGACGACGCACAGAACTGTCATGGCCTACAACATCCGTGGGCTTCTCGAGCTGAGCAAGGATATTCTTTGCGAGCACTTTTCCAAGCTCGACACCCATTTGATCTGCGCAAAAAGTGAAAGATTGTCAGTTCTTGAAGTTCTTGAGATTTGAAGAAGAGAAACTGGAAGATAGATAACTGGAAATAGGAAATAGGAAACGGGACAGGAATTGTGGGATCAGCAGAAAATGGCATAGCGGTTAACAGGAGATGAAGCTAGCCAAGGACAATAAAAATGGCGAGGCTACCGGAAAGAGCATATAGAGCGAACGCAGTAATGAATTGATAGAGAAAAAGAGATGAAGGAAGGAAGGCAGGGCGAGAGGACCGCGAGGAGTTTCTCGGGAGAAGGGTGGAAAAGGCACCTTACACTGCCTAATTTATCCCGCCCATCTTGAATTGATAAATATCGCCCACACTAAATATCCCGCCTTTCTTTTAATCCAGCTTTCCACAAGCAACCAAACGTTGTACGACCAGCACGCCAAAGAAAGAAACGAAGGAAAAGATCCGCAAAAAGAAAGAAGAAGGAGAAACTCACCAAACGAGTTAATACCCCACACCACACCCTGCACGAAGATCTTGTGCTCATACAGAGCAATCAACGCGCCCAGCACACCCGGCGTCAGAAGCGGGAACATTATGCTCGTGCTCGGGCGGTTCCCCGCAAACACCTTGCTCTTCACCAGCGCCTCATTTCCCTCCGCCGCCGTCCCCCAATTCTTTCCTCACTTCCGCCTCGGTCTTGCCGAACGCCAGCGCCTCGGGCTGGGCGAAGAAGTTGGAGAGCAGGATGCGGTGGTGCTTCGAGTGCGCGATCGGGTTGTGCGTTGTCGCGGGGGCGAGGAAGTCGGCGGGGATGAGCTTGGTGCCTTGGTGCACGAGCTGGTAGAAGGAGTGCTGCCCGTTCGTGCCTGATGCGCCCCAGATGATAGGCTGCAGGTATGTGGGTGGGGTGTGAAGAGAAGAATGCGGATTTCAGAGATATGCACGCACCCCGGTTTGATAGTCGACTTTCTGCCCGCCTTTGGTGATTGATTTCCCGTTCGATTCCATGTCTCCCTGAAGATAAGTGGAAAGATAGGGCATCAGTTATTGCTTGAAGTCAACAAGGGGTTTGAGAGTTGGGGATTACGTACTTGTTGGAAGTAATCGGCAAATTTATGCAAGTATTGATCGTACGGCAACAAAGCGAGTGTTTGGGCGCCTGTAGTCGTCGACCAGCCCTCAGCGCCTACCCCGGTGCACAGGAAAAGAAACGCACCGTAGAAATCATTGTACCAGATACCGACAGCAGCCATCAGAACGGGCAGGTTCTGCTCAAGAGGCGTCTCCTTGAAATGCTTGTCCATTCCGTGCGCGCCCTTCAGCAGGTCCTCAAAGTTGTCCCACCCGATAACCAATGCGATTGACAGCCCAATGGCGCTCCAGAGACTGTATCGCCCACCAACCCAGTCCCAGAACTGGAACATATTCTTCGCGTCGATTCCGAACGCCGTGACAGCCTTGGTGTTCGTGCTCAGAGCGACGAAATGCTTCGCGATATGCGCCTGGGCACCCGCACCGCCTGCAGCATGGAGGAACCAGCTCCGCGCGGTCTCGGCATTAGTGATAGTCTCCTGGGTGGTGAACGTCTTGCTGGCGATGATGAACAGCGTCGTCTCGTGGTTGCACTCACGCAGTGTCTCCGCAATGTGCGTGCCGTCGATGTTCGACACGAAGTGCGCCTTCAGATCGCGCTGCGCGTACGGCTTGAGCGCCTCGGTGACCATGACGGGACCCAGATCCGATCCGCCGATCCCGATGTTCACGATGGTATCGATTGCCTTTCCCGTGTAGCCCTTCCACGCGCCAGAGCGCACGGCGTCCGAGAATTCCTTCATGTGTTCGCGCACGCCGGCGACCTCGTTCACACCAGCTTCTTGGGGCGCGATCACGAAGTTACCGTCGGAGAAGTTGCGCAGAGCGGCGTGGAGCACCGCGCGGTCCTCGGAGGTGTTGATGTGCTCGCCTGCGAACATGGCGTCCCGGACTTTCTCGACACCAGCTTCGCGCACGAGCTGGAGCAGAGAGGCGAGGACGGGCTCGCTGATGAGATTCTTGGACAAGTCGAGCAGAATTTGCACAGGCGGGCCATAGGTCGAGTTGTATTCTTTGGAATATTTGGCGAACCTTTGTGGGTCCGATGCGAAGAGGTCCTTGAGCACGATAGACTGGTGGGTGGTATCGTACAGATGCTGGAGAGTCTTCCAGGCGGGGTAGTCTGGATGTTCTGTGTGAGCGAGAAAATGAGAGCCAAGGTATGAACTCGCCTGATGCTAGTTTAGACATGGTGGTCAAAGCTTTGAACAGATAAGATCGCGTTTCTGTGATTTATAGACAGGAGGCGGCGGACCAGAGCTCCGTATGGAGCCGTCCCACTTTCTGTCCGTGAGACTTTCGGCTTCTTTAGCCTAGCCCGGCCCTTATGTTTTCCCAAGTTCGTGGCTGTATTAGTCCTCTTCGTGCTTTAATCTTATCGCCATCGCACGTTGCTTGAGCTGTTATATACTCTCATTCTCTTCGGATGACATTCATGGATATATCCCGGACATGAAAGAGCTGCACCGGGTCTCGGACCTTCAAATGGCGCTGGCGTAGTTGTTCTAGTTCCTCATTGGTCCTAGCCACGGGGAAAGACGGTGGGTCTGGAATGCAAAGAACGTGATCAATAACACAGCATAAGCATTATATTTACCATGACACAGAATTTACCAATGGCTCTATCCAAAGAATTCAAGTGTCTTTATAATGTGTCGACTACGACGATGGATCTCCTACAAGTGGGAAGAGCGAGTTTAGCGGTCGAGGTTCGCCTAGACAGAATTGTTGACTCACCAGTAGAAACAAAACTGCAAAGCTATTCATTACAATAGTTTGGGCCTCTCAACAACTATCTTTGCCAATCCAAGCAATCATTATTGTCAGAAGTTTTCAAAGGACGATCACTGAAGCACATAATTCAATTGTTATCACTCACTAGGGCCTCCAAGAGTCTACAATAACGAAATGATAATACTTAAGAACAACAATTATACACTTGGTAAATGCCAACAACCTCCTCCCGAATTCGGATAGAATACCAGATAAAATTTTGGCAGAGTCTATTTATGGGCGTTGAGTATTTCAAATGTTGGTCCAAAACTCGATGATAGTTCCTATCTTGGACCGACCTACAATGCCGTCGTGGGTCGTCGTCAATGTCAGCCACACTCGAGTAAGGGCCATCACAAAATAAAAGACTAATGCTGGTCAGCCAAAGTATTCGCTGCTAGCCCACCAAACTGACACCTACGATATACGACATCGGACGGTAATCTCAAGCTGAAAGAACACTTGTCGCATTCCAAGTTCCAATTTGAGTCGGCAATATCTTATTACAGTTGAAAACACCACATTCAACGGGCATCAGGATCATGAGAGTATCATCATCCGTACTCTTCTCCTTTAATCGGAGCTACGCTCTGCACAGCAGTTATGCTTGGAAGGAATCCAGACAAATCATCGATTCCTCGAGGCGTATCAATCGGTAAATTCAACGCCTTCCTTTCATCCATCTCAAAGCTTGATCACTGACTTTGAATCGCTTCATAAACGTATTCTAGAAGAAGGAACATTCCTCACTAAGCTGCTAAGCGAATTTGGACTCGGTACGCTCTAATGTATATCTTCGGTGTGAGGCTGCTACCAAATCTGACTCTGAATGTGTTACCCCATAGTATCTGCGAATACTCCCATTCGCAATCCCTATGCCTCAGGATTTCCGCAAAATCTATACGACGAAATTCTTCTCTAACTCCACACCCTGGGCCACTTGTCTTGAAAAGTGTGCTCATGAGATTGAGCATCTCAGCGACGAGCGGCATGTTTTCACGTTCCTTGAACTACTCTAAAGACTGGAACTCAGCGCTTAGGTCAAATTTGCAGCCGTGCTCGGTGTGTAGAATATCGTCAAGGACGTTCTGGCCAAGTAAAAGAAGACTCGGATGTGACCGTATGATGCACAACCAAACTCATGGAGCAGCTATATGTGGGTAGAGTAACGGGGTACCTATCAGTGATAAATGCCATATTTTCTTTTGCAACTGTGTTTGCTTTCTGTGACAGAATACGTCATGCTAGTCATTCATTGTTATCACCCTTCCGTCTAACTGGGTCCCTTGAATATTCGATCTTAAAGGACAAATGCTGGAGCTACGCGAACAAACTCGACAGGGCACGCTAGAAGAATGAATAAACTGTTGTACACTTTCAGTAATATTTAAGTCGATTATGGTCCGGATGTCGATCCACTCTCCAAACGAGTTTCTAATACCCTCTGTAAAACCCGTTAAATTGACCTTGGACGCATCTGTTGTAGATACAATCTTATCCCCTCTTGAATACCGCGGGCTGCATCACTTATAGAACTTAACCCTTCTCTTTTAACCCTGCACACTCGCATCATTCCCACAATTTCATCAACTTCTAGAGTATGCTGTATTCGTGAGTACTACCGCGGTCGGAAACGATATATTTGGGCTTGAACACCACCAGTTTCACGACCTCCACAGGTGCTTTTCTGAAGACACCTTCAAGTACCTCAAAACGATTGTTGTCAATATTGAATATCTCGACATTTATCGCGAAGTATGCTATATCCAAAACTCCACAAAGTGTGAAGCATACATAAAAAGTCAGCTCATTCTCACCAAAGAGAACTACCCCGGGGCCCGAAGCCACTGTCTCTGTGTCCGTCAACGTTCAGACGGATATTGGATGCAGTCTAGTAACCGACTTGAAAACCGTAGTGGGAAAGGTTGCGTTAGCGAATGTCAGATATACCTCGGCACTTTGAAAGTAGTGCAACTTGACTTTTTCGCCCCACACATACTTCCCAGTATGATGCGCTATATAATAGCACTAGATTTGCGAGCCGCCAGGGACCCTGTCACGAACAAAAGATCCGGCATTTTTATCCTACATGTTCAATTGTACTCCATCGACATTGAGCTTTCGCTTTTCGTGATTGTTGGCGCGTCCATCCGTGTTGAAATTATTCAACACTCGTGTCGCTGATGCTATCTCTCTATGGGCATATCTTCTCCGCCACCTGTGGGGCGCAGAGTGAAGGGCATGCTCGAGTATATATCACACAAAGGCTTGATCGTCGGTATTGCGGTCGTTGTATTCTGACATTAACCTTCATGCCCGAGAACAATTTAAACGCATGCAGGTATAAATCTACTAAGTAGTGCGGCGCCAAAGGATAAATTCTTGAGATGCCACTAACTTTTTGCATTCTAGAGTTTACTTACTCGAATTTGCAAGGAGGAATCAGAACGGGTGACCAAGGCAAGAAGAATGTCGAAGAAAAGAGAGCAGTCCGTGGACCGGACAGTTGGTATACTTGCTTATGTAAGCTTCGATCGCTCTGACACGTTAGTCCGCGGTTCACCTTTCGAAAACCATTATCCTCCTAATACCCCTTCCCGCATGCATGCTCCGATTGGATACATAAGGGATGCCGTAGGCTATGCCGCACCTTAAGACACCCCACTCTTGGTCAATGGATACGGATTGGTAATTGGTTTGTCACTATGTAGGACCACACGGAAAGACAAGAACCGCTCTCCAGTACCGCACTCCACTGCGCATGGACTTGTTGGGTTCATTTAACGTAGAGTAAACATGTAAGCACGATTGAATTTCTCTATATTAGGTGGTCCCAGGATTAATCTTCTCGTACTTCCACCAGGATCTCTACGATTCAAGTAGGCCCTCTAACAAATTTTCAAGAAAGAAGTAAACTCGAATGTCATCCGAGTTCCAACAAAGTGTCGAAGGAAGGGCCCCTATCGGGGCAGATGTTCACGTGAAGCAGCAAAAGACGCAGGCTTCTCGGGGAGCGTCATGGAAGGCTAATGATACACATGTTCTGCCAGAAAATCGGTTGAGCCTGGTAAGCCAATCAAATGGAATATTCGACAATAATGTCCCAAATCTCACCGTTCTGTGCGATAATTAGGTCTTCGCGGGCCTGATGTGCACAGTTTTTCTTGCGGCTATTGATCAGGTCTGTTCTCACTTCTACTCTGTATATCTTCGTGTATTGATTTTTTCTACGCGAACTGAAGACTATAGTTGCGACCGCATTGCCAACAATCGTGGAACAACTCGGTGGTGGAAAGAATTACAGCTGGGTCGGAACGTATGTCTCTGTATTTTCCAATGCATCAATATATCTTGATAATTAAGTATCACTTCTATTGCATACTCAGCGCTTATCTTTTAGCATCAGCAGGGTGTGTTAGGGACTAAATCAAGCTCATCGATTCGACATTTCGAAACTTAACGGGTGCCTTATTTTGTAGCTTATCCCCTCTATACGGGAAATTATCTGATCTTATTGGGAGAAAACCTATTCTTTACGCATCGATAGTCATCTTTCTAGTAAGTTTTTGCTCGCAGATGAATTCTCAAAATCTGTCTCATTCTCAGCGTGTATATAAAGGTTGGTTCTGCACTTTGTGGTGCTGCCCAGAATATGGTGAGCGCATTCTGTACAAAGGCGCGTCTGAACACCGAGCATTGATCAAGACGTCGTATTTCTACCTACAGACTTGGTTAATCATTTGCCGGGGCTGTCCAAGGGATCGGTGGTGGTGGGATAATGCAATTGGTGTGTGCATTGCATTCTTTTTACATTTATCTTTGTCGTCTGAACGACAATGGACGGCTAGGTCAACATCACAATTAGTGATATCGTTCCTTTGCAGGAGTGAGTACTGTTCAAAAACGAAATGACAAATGCATTAATCACAACCAGACGCGGAAAGTACGGAGGATTGATCGGCGCAACTTGGGGTGTCGCCAGTGTCGTAGGCCCTCTACTAGGCGGAGTGAGTCGAGCAATACGTGGCATTTGGCCTCCGACTGCGCAATCTAATTCTATCTCAATTATGGAACGTAGGTATTCACAGATCATGTTACGTGGCGGTGGTAAGGTCGCATTTTCCTCTGGATGTCACCCTTTCTAAACCCTTATCTCGTGAGATATAGGTGCTTTTTCATCAACCTGTGAGTATACATCCTCAAGATAATTTTATCTCGTTGCGTTAAAGAGAACTAAACCGTATCTTAAAGTCCAACTGGAGGTGTTGCCGCGGCCATTTTGTTTTTCTTCCTTAATCTTAACCCGCATCATGGTCGAACTCTGAGGGAGCATGCAAAGGAGTTCGACTTCCTTGGATTATTCTTGATCGTTGTCGGCATTGTGTTGGTCTTGATCGGGTTTTAATGAGAGCGAGACTTCTTGTGAGTTATCGTCAAGGCATTTTCGAACTCTATTATTCTATGTTGGTACCGTACCTCGGGTATAGTTGTGTTAACTGCTCCATTGTCTTCTACTCTATTTGTAGGGTCTTCTAAAACGACAATATCCTGCCTTGTTGTAGGCCTGGTTTTGCTGGTGTTCGGTGCCCTCAACGAGTCCTATACCAATCGGTCCCCAATCATTCCACCGAGGCTATTTAGAGTAGGTTCACCTTCTCAACGACCATCTACTCCGGGTATGAGTAAAATCGTTGACACAGAATCTATAGACGCGCACGACTGGCATAATTCTTATTACGACATTTGTGCACGCCGTAGCGTTCTTTTCGGGTGCTTACTATCTACCACTCTATTATCAAGTTCTGGGTGCGTCCGCAACGAAGGCCGGTGTTGAGTAAGTCATCTCCTTGCAGAGATGCTGTTGTGGCGCTTAACATTCCAATTTATTTTTGGTCAGAATGTTACCATATTCGCTGGGTGGAGCCATGCTTTCTGCCTTATCAGGTTTCTATGTTTCGAAAACAGGACGATACAGGCCTGTTATCTGGTTCGGGTATGCAATCTTTTCGGTCGGGATGGGGTTGATGATCATGCTTGACGGGGCATCATCTACGTGCGTAACCGCTCTCAGTCGTCTTTTCGCGTATTTTAGCTATTTACGCTGGCCATTATTCTGTAGGGCGACAAAGGAAGTCTACCCGCTCATTGCCGCTCTTGGGATGGGCTGTTTGTTCCAGGTATGCGTGGGGAATACACCCAACGTCGATAACGCTGATCAGGTAATTTCTAACTCAAGACACCTCTCATTGCCTTACAAGCCGCGATGCCAATAAAAGACATGGCCACTAGTACTGGAACATTCGGCTTTATAAGGTGCGTAACGATCGACAAGTGTATTCAAGATGTTAATTCATACTACCCATAGAACCATCGGTGCGACTGTTGGGATATCTATTGGCCAAGCCATCTACTCCAGTGTATGCTTCTCTTTGTAAGAGCCAGATTCTGAATGCCAAGACTCAATATATGTTGCAGACACTGCGCAAAAGGTCGCCAAGATTCCTAACGCAGGTGTTGATACCTCACCTGCAGCTCTGAGCCAAAGTGTTCGTCAACTCAAAAATATATCTGTATGTTTGACTTTATTCTTTTAATTTACACCGTCGCATTGCGCTGATGTTATGTTCTATGTTTGATCTGTTACAGGACTCCGTTACGCGGGCGGCTGTTATTAATGCTTATGCCAAGTCAATCAGCACCATCTGGGTGGTTATGACGCCGCTTTTGGGCGTCTGTCTTTTCATGGGTGAGTCCAGCCTATAACCTAACAGTAAAGAGAAAACAATTTCTTCGTTGAATTATCAATGAATGTCTCTTCTGGTACTAACGTTTTGTATTCCAGTTTTGTTCCTTCGATATTACACTCTTGAACGTCATATTGTTCGGGCAGGGGAGGACGGAGAAAGACAGAGCGGCAGGAGCTGTTAACGAAGATACGGATCTTGAAAAGGGCCCCGTTACTAAATTTACAGAGGATACGACCTTACAGGAGAATGTCAGCGAGAAAATAGTACCGAAACGCAGCACTTCGATGGACAAAGGAGAGGTGGAGGTCCACGAAGTTGATGTTGAGCACCAGCGAAGATGAGTCCTCAGATGTGATTATCCTCGTTATCATACTAGTTATCATACGACACGAGTAGAAAATGCTGTATAATACTTTCCATATACTGAGGCAGGCGTCTAATGACATTGCGTGTTGGAGTTACCGTAGTATGTACAGTTGTGCTTTTGGAGCACTGTGTCATTGGGCCGCTTTGTGAAATTCCGTTCACTTCGTAAGTTCGTCTATACCCAGGTACCTTACATTCCTCATGTCATGATTGCTTACTAAGGTGATACCGGATACCCAACTCTGCCCGAGGAAAACTGTGATCAGTGTACTGGGTGTCAGAAATTAGTTATGGACAGGATCTCAAAATGGGCTTAATGGGATACTGCATGGTCGAAGGCAGAGATTATGCATTTGGATTCAAAGCACGAAACGACTGGTATAATGAGACTTGGATGGGACCCAATAGTCTCTCCTTTATTTCCTTGCTATTTTTTGTAAACTGTTCAAGTCAAATTTCGGCTAATATTCAGAAACTTCCAAGCGACGGTCCTAGTTAAACTGGGTCTCTCGTTTCAGCGGCTCAAACCAGGTCCCACACTCTCTTGGCTCCATTAAGAACTCGGGTTCTATTTATACATCATCAAGATAAGTGGGTCCCCCACGGTGATGCCTAGCTTTTGAGGCTGCGTAAAACATAGGCTAAAAGTAGCAAATCAGGTGTGGTGAAGCCCAGTAGTTTCGAACTCTTCAATTGGTGCTATGGCTTAGTAGATCACAAACAAGGTAGGGTATAGCATTTTCTATGAAACAAAACGAATTCCGGGTCGGAGTAAGTCATGTTTGTTGGGAGGCGAACAGAGGTTCGATTGTGGACGGAATATTTCTATACGATTCGACTGCAATAAGTGCCATGGCGGTGAGATGAGATAGCATGTCATATCCGGTCTAGCCGTTTGGTATCCATGGCACCCGAAATGTTGCCCTTTCACTAGCGCGGATGATGCAAAATCCTGCTCGAGTTACAAAGCATACTTAATCCGTTGGCCACCAATGCAGAGGCCGTTATTCATTGCCGTCTGAAATAACCCTCTACAATTCTACTAATGGCGGAAACATTCGTTTCGAACGATGTGTCTACCATGTATGATTATGATACCGTCCAACTCACTCGATATGCATATCGTGAGTGGTTGAGCTCCTTCCAGTGGAACCTGTGGGTTGTGTATTTAAAGTATGGAACAGTGGCAGCGGGATGCATTAAAGTCTTCGAGTATTGTACGTCTGGTATGCTCCGATGACACGAATGATGACAAACGCTTACCATCATCTTGCCTCTGTACATAGTAATCACACTGGATGATGAGGTACATTTATGATCAGTATTATGCCCTATTGCAACACAGGTCTTATGCATACTCTGCTGCGTAGGTTACATATATCTGGGTAAGCTAATGGGAACTGAGCAATTAAGCAGTTACTCAAATAAATGAACATTCCCAGACAGGAAAATGGACAATCACACAATGGCTATTTTTGATCGTAAGTAGGACCTTTCGTTTAATAAAAATTCAGAGAAAGCGTCCTAACACTTCATATCAAGAACCGATATTGGATGCTGAACACTACTATGTGGGTCGTCTGCGTTGTACGTTCAAAATTTCCACTAATACCTCCTCAGCGTCAATTTCTGGGGTATTGGATTCCACTTTCATTCCCCAGCCTATCTACACTGACGCGAATGAAAGGCCTCTTTTCCCCTAATTTTTCTCGGAATCGGTGAGTTAAAAATGACGAAGTTAATGGCTTTGTTTATACTGAGCATTCGTTTTCAAGCTGTGAGTTATTGACAACTTTTCTTCGGAGTTCGCTATTGTACGCTAACATAGAACAGATGTAAGTAAATTGCTTATTTCGGTGCAGACTCGAAAGTAACGTTTAACAGGTTCCGCGTTCATTAGATGGCAAGGATGGTCGGTTGTGATTGCCACAGTTTTGGTACAAGGTATAGTCATTATTGAAAACTTTGCACATGGATTCAACCAACTGCAAGGCGAGTATCTAGCCATTTTGCAGGTCCGAATATACGCTCTCTATCTGGGATCAAAAATAATCCTCACTGTAACCCTCATTGGCTTTTTGACCACTACCACATTGTCTTCGTGGATAATGGGCCGTGCTATTTCATCCTCTTCAGGTGAGAGGTCAAAGAACCAAATTGTGATATACGTATTTGACCAAGAACATTCTCTAGTAACGTTGATCCCGTTAGAACACGCGGATATCTTCTGCGTACCATTCGAGCTGCACGTAAAAGTTTACTTCTTCTGGGTTCCCGTTATAATCTACGAGATTCTTTTGCTTGTTCTCGCCCTTGTGAGAGGCTTGAGAATGGTAAACGTTAGGTCACTATGTCACCGTACCTCCTTCGTCAAGAATGGACAACAGCTTGTCAGCATTCTTCTTCGAGATTCGCTCCTATACTTCTTCTTGTACGTCTTATGATGATTTGTGCTATAAAGTTTAATGTTCCTCAGACTTTATCTAACAGAATGGGAATTACTTATGTTGTCACTATGCTAATATGGGGATTAGCTCCAGTACGATCCTTTCTCTCCTATATATCGATCCATCGTTGCTGATCATTGGTTATATAGGCAAGCTTCTTACGAATACCGAGTGTATTTGCCGTGACAGTTCCAGGGATTCTTGCAAATCGCATGGTCCTTAATATCCGAAGTCTGGGATCAGAGACGTTGTATAACGAGGAAACAAACACAGATCACCCCATATTTTTGAGCACCTGTCTCTCCGGCCCGGAAGATTGTAGTAGTTACATTTAAGGAGTCCAAAACAAAGGAAAAGTAGTTACTGCTTGTATGTCTCCTCCATATGACAGTGCGTACCCTTTCCAATCACCCCAGTTGAATATTGCAGCTCATTCAAGCGATTTTCCCTCTTGTGAAATCCAATTCTTTTATGGTTTTAAATGAAAGAACAGCCGCGGCCCGCAGGTGTAAAGCAAAGGACAACATGTATCGTCGGTATCGATTAGGGGTTAAATCACCTCGTTGTGGTGATCGATCGAATATCAATCCCGAGGAGCCGTTGGTTCGATTCCAGCTACCGACAGCAAACAGCTCCACTTGTGGGCTACAGATTTTTGTCCTTTTTTTTGTTCTGATTATGGACCGATAGAGTCTTGGCGTGACCCTCGTAGATTCTAAATTACTAGAAATAAAATTCGCACTGACATGCCATGAGTTTCCTTGTGGAAAGGATAACCGGATGATGCGGATATTTTATCGGGACTATGGACCTCCTGGACGGAATCACAAAGATACTGGATAACGTGTTCAATTGTACTCGTTCAATCAAGATCAAAAAATAACAACGGATGAATGTGTTAGAAGAGATGATGCACTAGGTACGGGGTACTACGAGCTACTCAAACACAAGGCGCTTAAATATGTAAATAGCATCACTTTATAAACAATACAGGCTATGGGATATGCTCAAGCCGATGGATACATGGTACTCACAGTACCTCCAGCAGGGGTGATGAATATGTCAATAAAACTGGCAGGGTTTCCACCTGACGTGACTCCGACTCCAGCGTAGGGAAGGTCCTTTTCCAGTTTCCAGTGCCACTCTGGGTCCATTCGGATGTATCCAACAATCCCCTCTCGAAAATCGCTTCCAAATCGCTGTCTGTTACGGTAGGAAGGAAGAGGCCTTTCGTGTTGTCTTGACGGATTCCGCCTTGGAAATGGAAATCATGTATGTCTTCGATGGCCCCTCGTCCAACTCGGATGTCGTCCACATACCCTTCAGGTAAGTTCGCATTCCTGTAGGGTGGAGCAGTTCCAGCTACAGCTGTGGCTTCGCACGATAGCTGGATCCCTTCGGCAACACAAGTTCCGGTGCCGAGTTCAAAAGGAGCGTCAACAGGCGCCTCTACAGTGGCCTCGTATGCTACGCTCCATTCACCTGCGCATTTACCGCCAAACTCAGCCTGTTGACAAGCGTAGTTGTCCGTCGAGGCTACAAGCTCGGCACACTCGACGCAGGACGTTCCACCGCCGATAAGGTGCTGTGTGCCCGAAGGGTCGATGGCATAGATGAACATGGTCATCGCGGTCATGGCTGTGGAGCATGTGATGGATCCAGTTCCCGTCCATGCGATGATTTGCAACTGGTTTGGGAAGTTTGGCCTCCAAGATATCTCTGCGTCTGCTTCGGTGACAGTTACGCTGCATTCGAATGGGGCCTCATCACCAGCAGCATTACTGTGCGCGCCGCTAGATTGAGATTTGCTGGAACCCGAGCTCTTGGTGATGATGGAGTTTCCACCGCCGAAGCTGGCAGCGTCTCCCTGCGGGAAAATGGAATGGTGTGGCGAAGCACCAATGGAGTGCTATAGGCCGAGATAACTGATGCGGAGGTGAGAAGCGAGATTACTAGATAGGATGCCTTAATCATGTCGCAATATCAATCAACTTTGGACCAAGTATTAAATGGCTTCCTTTAGGTCTTCTCTCACTCTTTGGATAAGATTTTATAGTGATGTCTCTCCACCATCGTCGGGGTTTTATGAAAGCCACTATATAATGCGATCATTTGTATTCGGTTTTGCGAGTCTGAAGCACTAATAAACAGCGCCATAAGAATTAACTGACTGATATACATCACCTTCTGCAATTTATTCTTCGTTAAAAGCAGAAGGAGACACGTGTTTGGATGGACATGATGTTGATGAGCAACCTCTAGACGTCGTTTCAAATTGACATACTTATAATGATATTCTTTCTCAGATGTCCTGCTGATGACTATCACGAACTATTGAAATACAAAATTGTGGAGCAAATTATGCTCGCTACGAGATCCACATTAAACTATCAACCCTTCAACGCTAAACAATTGTGAGGATTTTAGATTTTTGGTTAAGATCGACGCGAACAAGATGAATTTACAAGCTCTAGTCATGGGATTCAATCACTGGGATCCTATTTTTACCCTTGATACTTCTCTATTTGATTCAAAGGTCTTGCATGGAAAATTTCAGGTAATTATAACCCAAGGGCCCGCATTGAAATCGGAGTTGGGAAGGCCAATGTCGCACCGCGGCCCGTGCGCTTCATACGGCACGTGAGTGTGTCAAAAATGACCAATCGGCGATCATGATTCGTTTGGGTCCCGTTCTTCTAGTCGATTGATGTCTCCAGAGTCCAGACGTCCCTCCCCTGGCAGGGGCATACTGGAGCGTGCAAAACTGGAGCGTGCAGGGACTGAGAGTTGCATATCTGGGGATGGGCGTGCAATATCGCAAAACGTTGCTGTCGGGGCGTGCATGTACGTGCGACAGTGTGTTCTAGACACTTCACTCATTTCCAGTGAGATAATTCGTACATCCCCGAAGGGCTCTTAATTACACCTTTACACGACCTATGTCGATCAGAATAAGCACGCCCGCACGCCCCATCTTGCACTCCCCAGCACGCTCCGCACGCCCCTGTCTCGGCTTTTTCCCTTTGCCGGGGTAAGCAAGGCGTTCGGATTACTCGGGAGCTGTAATGTCATTTTCAGACGTTGCTCATGTATACAGTCCAACCTGAAGACAGGTAAGCCCCCAATGCAATATGTAAAGATATAACTGGGGTGGTATTGAGCTTACATTGTCAGGGACCCAACACCGGCGTTCAAGATTCATACAATCTCGGATGGAAGCTTGCACTCGTTTCGAAGGGCTTCTCTCATCTAGACCACCTGAAATCATACACTGAGGAGCGAATTCCAGTCGTTTCCGAGATGCTTGGTCTAATCACCGCGCTTTTGAACAAGATATCTCAGGATTCAACCGTTGAGAATAGCTGGAAAAGGCCATCGGCTGTCAACCAACTTGGCATTAACTACAGGGGTAGCTCCATAGTACTAGATGAAGCGGACACGGAGTGTGAAAGACAAGCTTTCAACGGGTTCGCGTTACTCTGTCGAGGGAGAAGATCATGCGCGAGCGGGAGATAGGGCTTCAGACGCGACAGGACTCGTCAGGTCATGAAAGACTGCGAATGGAGGTGCCTGTCAGATTATTCTAACTATTCAGTCCAACTCAACACACCGTCGTTATATTTGCAGACATAGTCAGCTACCGCTCTGCTCTAAAGACGACAGAGAACTACACAAGTGCTGGAATGGTTACGCCGATTTTGATCACCAAGCGAGGAGGCTTTACATCTGAGGTCATCACCAACTTCGATTTATGCGAGGATAGAGACGGACATGCTTATGAAGCATAAAGTCCATCCGGCTTCAATTTTGTGGTTCGTCCTGATGGGGTGACTGGTGCTCGAGCGGGAAACTTCTAAAGTTATTGGAGCATCATTTGACGCATGTAAAGATCGATGAAATGCAGCATGTCGTAGATTATACATGCATTTATACGCTTCATCTATGATTTTACAACATCGGCTGCACTTCGTCGACAAAGTGCAGAAAATAAATTACATTATGCAACATTACCTGGTGATAGTTTGAACCTACAATCCTACATGATAGCCAAGATCACGACTACCAGCCAGTGATCCTAACCGTGTCGAGTTATAGAGCGTGCATGTTTTAATCGAGTCGTATTTGCAATCAATTAGACGTCAGATTTATTCTCAGACGAAGCTCCTCTCGGCGTCTGAAATCGGAGACTAGTCAACTTGCGCGACTTCGACCAAATGACTGAAGTGTCGGCGGCCAGGCAGACTCGAGCAACCATGATTGTTGGTGCAATTCCCTGTTATTGAATGCCATTACAATCGGCATACCAGTGTCGCATTTTAGAGGCTGCTTACCGCAACAGGAGTCAGAATGGCTGACGAGTAGTTTTGCAAAGCGGTCAGTTGTGGGGTGGTACCATCGTTTGGTATGACGACGGAAATGGCTTGCATGATAATGGACAGGGAATATATCGCTACCGACTGTATCATGATCTCCAGGATGTTCTTGAACTGTCCGCTTGCCTCTGGCGTTCCTTCATTGGTCACAGCTTTAACCCGAGATCCAATGAGAACTGTGGCTGTCAGACTCGTGGCAGCCGAGAGGAAATACCCTGCTGATTGAACATTATTCGGAAGCATAGACTGTGAGGGCGTTGACCCTGCACTCATAATAAATAGGATGATCATCGCAGCAACGAAAATTCCTAAGGAAGAAATCATATCTGAGGAAATGTTATAACTGGCGCAAGACATACACTGACCAATTTCTCCGATGTACAGAATTAATGGTATTAAAATGACACGATACGACCGATTCCATACGTGAAGGCATCTCCATATCTGTCAAGGGGTCATAATGAAGGCATGTTATCGTAACCTATGCAGTTCTTACTCACCTTGAGCCCGTCAGATATTAGGAGCATGCCAAACATAAACATGTTTCTTACGGAGAGGAACCATCCAGGTACCGTAGACAGGAGACAAACACAGTCTGTCTCGTGTCGCCATTCTTCAGGAAAAACCATTGTAGAAGGGCCCAGTCGAATCCCAGCCCTACGACTCCGAATACATACAACATGCTGATAGCCCCTATCACCACTCGTCCTCTGGATATCTTGCTAGTCACTGAATCGGAAGTATCAATACATCGGTAGAAACAGTAGAAAAAGCGACAGTAACATCGACTGACCGCAGACATAAAGTGTTCCAAAGTAGACAATGGTGTACATGCCTGCCAAAAAGCGTCGCTTACTGTAAATATGTGAGTGTAGCAATCGTTAGGGTTCCTTACCCAGCATGAAAATGGCCAGAACCAACGCGTTCAGCTGCGAGCCAATCTCTGCACGCTGAACGGGAAGTTCTGGTAGTATTGGCACTTGTGTTGACATTAGTACGTGGCAGATAGAGGTAGCACCATCTAGAGAGTCCATATTAGTATTATATACCCATTTCGGAGTTCAAGCCTACGGTTGAGAATGTCTCTATGGCAACATTCATTGCCCATCAACTATAAGCTGTAGCTGTAGCACTAGTGGATGAGTGAGCGAGATCCGTTCAGGGTTACCTGTCAGAGAGATCAAAGATGTCAGCATAGCATTGGTCAGTGAAGAGTCTGACGGAGGCTCAGCATACGGGCAATGATCACTGCCGATGCCATCTTCAATTGAAAATGATAAAGAACTGGACAAATCACATTTAATTAACCAATGTTATCAAGAGACCTTAAGTATGGATCAATGGATGCTGGATCCACTCTGCCCGGCTTAACGGCGCTAATATGGGTGTTCTTGGAGGCCCGCCAATGGCAAAAGGACGGAATATAGTATAGAAATATGGAGGGTAGGCGCTGAATTAACGTATCACGGAAACAATGGGTTGAAGGCCGTTCACTCTACTCGAATGCTGCACACGATGAAACTCTGCATCTATACCGTAAAACCACCCCATCAAAAGAACGGAGAGGATACGAACTACCCCTGTGACAAACAAAAGACGCAATCGGTCCTGGACACAGAATATGGCGTCCACTCTCGTAATCTACATTCTCTCTGCATGTCTCGTTCTACCAGTCGATCCCTTACCCTCAATAATCGGCAGCAACTTCCTGCAGCTCATTACATCTTCGGACCTGTACATCTATACTTGGATACAACTGCCACGTGGAACTTGCATGCATCACAAGAAATGCTTGAGTGGTCCAAAGATACTCGTGTACTGCAGCAGACTGCAGTAGTACACGTGGGCACGATACGCCTTCTACCAGTAGTTAAGCGCTATGCAGCTTAGCTGACGACCCTGAACCAACAACCCTTGTCAGGAGATGCCAATGGACGACAAACCATCACAAATTTCTTAATATATAAATTGTCAAGCATCTGTGTGCAACTCTCCATTTTTCAGAATCTTATAAACTGTGGATGAACGGAATATCAAACCGTTTGATCACACAATCCCAGCCCTGAAAATCAGAATCTATATATCGAGATTTCCGGAGAGCAGGGTCCGTTTGCAAGTACCACGGCCTCATTGTAATAAGCACATTCTTGTTACGACAGGTATTTGATCGTTCGTTTTGATAACCTTTTCCACTAAATGTCCTTGTAGGATGAATATTTGAACAACCTAACGCCCAAAAATTTCCCAGCGCTCCTCGTTTTCTGGAACATAAAGCCTAATCGCATGCGTCTGCTCGATCAAGGAACATTCGAGGGATGGATTAAAGTTTGATACAAGAAAATAAGATCAGCGATCAAAAGGTCGTCGTAAAGGTTGCATAGTTGTTGTCTTGGGACTTGCTCTTGAGCTTGATAGAAACTTAGCCTATATTGGAATGATATGGCACATATAATGTGCAAAAAGTATTGCAATTGTACGCAAGTAAAATGCAAGACTTTACATAGGTTTAGCTTGTATATCTCATGATTGACGCAAGCCCAATATTTACGAACGCGTATACTCCTACAGAGTCAGGGTTGTGGGTGCTTTGAGCGCAGCAGCCTCCGGAATCAGGATCGCCCATTCGCCGTTGAGATCTGGCACAGTGAGCGTCCACTCTTTCTCCTCCTCCTCAACCTCAAACTCGGCATTCAAGACGGCAAGGTCGGTGATGAACTGGTTGGTGGTGGGATCAAGCTTTCCAATGATACCTTGCTTGATGTCCGCGGCAGCGATGACGGCATCGGTATAGAAGTAGTCAACCTTTACCAAGTCGGTGGCACCGGTCTTGCTGGCGGTGGAAATTTGGTAGGTGACGGGGTCTACAAAGAGGAAACCCTTAGGGGTGCTACAGGGGTCTTGTTCACTTTCACTGTGACGGCGTTGGCGAGAGTTGCATTGATTTCGACTTCCAATACACCGGCGGCCTATATCTCAGTTAGATTAGTGGTCATGATGTATTGGCAAAGGCTCTGTACATACATTTTGAGCTGGGTAGATAATATCTGTCTTGCTGTTGCCCGCCGGAGTGACGATGGCGGTGTCAAAAGCCCCTTCAATTTCAGTCTCATCTTCAAATACAAGTCAGCAGCTAGCTTTGTGAAGCAAATATCTATTTACTGACCCTTGGTTTCCTCGGCGGCGGCAGTGGTGGAAGCAGCAGGAGCGGCAGCGGAGGTAACGGTTGCGGAGGTAGCAGCTGAAGATGAGGCGGGAGCAGAGGTTGCAGGGGTTGCAGGGGTTGCAACAGCAGCAGTCGGGATGAAGATACCCCACTCGCCATTTCCGTTCTAGAATGGTCCGATATCAGGTGAATGTTTTGTTCGCGTAGATAATTGACGTACCTTGACAGTCAGAGTGACCTCATTCTCGTCAGCTTCGAACTCTTGCTCGCCAATGTTATCATTAATAACAAATGCGTTCGTCCTTTTCTTGAGCTTCCCAATTTTCGCTTGCGAGATGTCGACGCCCGTAAGTGCAGGGACTGGCATCAAGTCAGCATATAAGTTCCCATAATATTCAATATTTAAAACTTGCGAGCAGGGTCGAAGATAATGTCGATCTTCTGCAGAGTAGCGCTTCGAGCCTTCCGGCCAAGAGAGACTTTATACGACGAAGGATCCAAAATGCGAATCCTGCAGGCGCAGTACCGGGGTCTTGTTCTCGGTGACGGTCACAGAGTTTGCAGTTGCGTCCTGGAACTCAAATTCAAACGAACCAACAGCCTGGAGGGACAACCAAAGCTTTAGTAGGGGTGATGTCCAATTTTGTAGAATGACTCACGCCTTTGGGGAAAATGACATCGGTCTTGACGTTACCACCACCCAGAGCCACAGATGTACCGAAGGCGCCGTTCAATTCTTCAGGGCCATGGGTCGTTAAGAATTGTCACTGATATGCACGCAAATCTTACGAACGTACCAACTTCGTCTCCCTCCGCATTAGTGGGAGCAACTGTTTCAGCGGCAGCGGCTGCGCTGGTGGTCTTCTTGCTTCTTGCTTGGAGTGGTAAGGAGAATATTCCAGAGAATTGAGCGGCAAGAATGATGACGTGAAGGAGAAGCATGATGAAAAGAGATAAAACGAGGAATAGTGACAAAAGGCCCCGGATGTGCGTAAAAATGAGAGAAAACGGGCTAGCCGTAGAAAGAAAAGAAAAGATGAAAGAAAGGGATGACACAGTCAAAAAAAGAAGGGAGGAAGGGAATACTTTTACTTGTACAAATCGACTCTTTATGTAGTCGACCAATTTAAAGCCAAGCTTGATGTTCATTTGCCAAGTGGGCCAGACGTAACCTAGAAATCGTACTTTTTTCCATGTCCTCGTAAGCTGCAGTCGGTTTCCGTAAGCATTATTCAGATTATGAGCTCTAGATGGCGTGAAAATGTTGTTTTATATGGGACTTGTTCAAGACGATGAATTCTCAAATAGGCCCAGCTGCTCAAGAGCTATGCCATATATCCTTTCCGTCGGGAGAGTCGCTGGAACAATGGATTGGTGATTAAGAAAAGGGGTTTCCACTATGTCGGCATTTTGGGGCAAGCTTGGCTACTTGGCAGTTGGAGCCCAAGACAGTCGAAGTAGATGTCGCTGTATTGATGACCCCAGCTTTTGAAAGATCTGTATGAGCATTGAGAAACAAACTAAGCTGTATTAAGACTTCGAGATGTGAGCACATACTGAATATACTCTGCAGTGCTATGTTGAACACTGCTTCTAATCTTGTATGTACTCAGACGGTTGAAAAAATGCGGCCATTGATTCAGATACTTACCCAAGGTACTGGTAGCCGTCTGGGCGAATGGTCTTGCCCAGTCATCAGCCATAGTCCCAAGGTACTGGTAACCGTCTGGGCGAATGGTCTTGCCCAGTCATCAGCCATAGTCCCAAGGTACTGGTAACCATCTGAGCGAATAGCCTTGCCCAATCATCAGCCATAGTTGGAAAATGAACATAGATTATTTGAGCGCAGACCGCGAGTCGCCCCTTACTTGCGTTCCTACACACATGTCTGAATGGTGGTACCATAATCCTAGTCTCGCTGCTCATCAGCCTTCACGATTGCTAAGGTTATATTGATTGCTCCTTTGGGTATTTGACCAAATTGGCGCCCACGTACATCTCGACCCAATTGTATGGAACGACTCTGGCCCAAGGAGTACTTTGGAGCCTTACTCCTCGGTAAGTGATGTTTCTTGGTAGCTCTCAGCAAATTGATGCGAACAAGCGATGAAGCTCATTCTTACTCTGTGAGAGTAATGTGACCATATGTGCATGTACAGAAAGATCTAGCAAACGAGGGCATCTGGTCCACTGGGAGAATCCGCCCCGAACTGTGCACCGGAGTGTACGCCGGACTCACCTACCATAACTTGACTAGTACTGTCATCACTCTCCCGACTCAAGGCTGACCACAACCCTCTCATGCCCCCTGACTGGCGATCGTGACTACATAGTACCTAGTTGACTCCCGAGGCCACTGTGCAGTTAAACATCGGCACTGTCCCGGTGCCTGCACTCGTTACCACTAGAATATATAGTCGTAAAACCCTTTTTGCTTAAGCTTTGAACCACCCACGCCTGTCACTATAGCTCCCTTCTGGTAAGTAGACAGCTTTCACAAGCGGAACCAGGGCATGGATTTGTTGGTATTCGATGGCCCGGAGCAGATCCCAATAAATTTACCGAGTTCAATCTTCCTCCCTCATAGGTCTTATCTTGAATGGAAAAGTTTGTTTATGTTCATTTAATTATTAACTGAATCCATTGAACATCGTTGACCTGTTCCATTAGTCGTTGTTACCCTGTTTCATTTGATGTCGAGTTCGTCGACCATCTACCGCCTGGTTCACCGCTAACGAACACGACGGCTGTGGTGGGATGACTACATTTGCTAGGCTCCCCTGTTCTCGACTTTGTATACTGGCCAATCTACTGAGCGCGGTTCCCTACTGCAGGCGAGGGACTCAATCATATCTGTCTATGCCCAATTATTCTGACATGCACTTGATAGAACATCCATCAAAACAGTTTCCAAATACCCAACGCATTTTGAATGCATATTGGCTGACACTATTTCCTTACATTTTTCTCATTGGGCATAATAGCTTCATACTAATGGTGACCATATCTGATCGTTCTGATGCTCCAGGGCCACACGAGCTGCCACGGCTTTGGCGTTTGCTAGAATTTTCCCGCAGAGGCACGCAGCGCGCAGATAGGCTTTCACTCTTGTGGTATTCATGGGTCTCGTAGGTCTTGTCACTCTTTTTCACGACATTAACCTGCAAAGCAGCCTTCGCGCTGTTGATGGCTGCCGAAATGACGTATCATATGATAGTTTTGGGATACGTGCCTTTAAAGCATGCTCTATTCTTCCAGCGTGAGTGTACAACCATTCGTCTTTGGTCTTATGCTCCTTTCTACTACTGAGTATACTCCCCTCCATTTCACGTAGCTGATCTTGTTTGCGACAGTCTACTTATCATCACACCGCTCGTTATTTTCTGGCGTATAAAACTTCCTCCCCTCAGAACGTCGCCTTATTCTGATATTCTTTTGCGGGAGTGTTTTGACACTGTTGGGATCAACTGCATACCTAATCATTACCACTCGCCGGACGGTCTTCAGTCTGGGGCCGGACAGGCCTCTCGTGAATATAGGGATAGGATCCATTGAGGTGAATGGAATTTACTGGTCGACACCTATCGGTCGCAAATATTGGATAATTGTTTTTCATTCAATTTTGATAGATATCCATGGGGTTTATGGCTTGTAATCTGGTAGTACTTTCAACGTGCTTTTATCAGGCCTATCATAAATTTCGTAGCCGAAAGCGTACACTGGTGGTTCTAAACCAGAATCCAAACCCCGTTGCACCAGCGCTAGAGCCCCCGGTGTCGGAATGCACCTGCATGACCAGTGATCATATCACGCCTTTGTCGTTGACGGAAATTTCGACTACTTATACTCAACCCTCGAACTCGGGCTCGAATCGCTCACGGCGTGATACCGACTTGCAGGATATGCTGGATTCTTTTCATTCAAGAGATATACAACACTCGACTGCTGGGTCTGACGCACAGAAGTCTTCTGCTTCATCATGGTCCTACCCAACTACAAGCTCTGCAAAGTCGCAAAAGCCGAAGGTGTCGGCATCGGACTTGGAAGATTCGGAAGAATTAGATTTCACATCCATCAAGTCTCCCTCGTACGAATCAAATTCTGTAAATGTACAGACAAGCAGTGCAGACCCTTCAAAAGACCAATCCAGCAGTACAGTCCCTTCGAAAGAGCAGTCCAGCAGTATGGCCTCTTCAAAAGAGCTGTCCAGCAGTAGATTGACGAGTTAATAATCCTCAAGTGCATCGTAGTTGCTCTTAATATGGACCACCAAGCAAAACGCCTGGTCCATCCTGCCCACCCCGGGTGTAAAATCTTTCATCAAGTGAACCTATCATCTCATTTGTACATACACCAAATTTTCATTTGGGGCACGCTGCATCACTCAATATTTATTAGAAAATCAATGAGACTTTGCGTCCGCGGCGGATTCTCCTCATGGATCAGGTTCTCCGGTTAACGAGGACGAAGACTCATACTCACACCTCGGGAAGAACTTGGGAAGACCATTATGTAATTTGATACCCCAGGATTCTTGCACAGATCATGATATGTAGTATGTCAATGCTGGATGGATAGAGGGGACAGAGTCTCTTCAAGGTTATATAGCAATATTAGAGTGTTGTGAGTAATCGGTGAGTTGAAAGATAACTTAGATAAGGCCTGGTCTTCGTTGCAACAGTCAAGCAACAGCACCTACTACGCGGTCAACCAAGTTGGTTAAGTTCGAGTCCGTTGTTGTCTTATATTTGGCTAAGGCCTGCCGGACAATCACGCGCACGGTTCGTTTCGGTAAAGATTTCAACCACGTATTGACAACCTTCCTTTGACAACACTTACTTACCTGTGGATCAAAATTGTCTCTACGGCGTTTCGGGAACATTTGGTGTTTTGGGGCATCGAAAAATGGTGGTGAACCGGTTCGTCATTCAACCACCTCCCATTAATGACAGAACACAGGCAGCTACTAGTTGTCCTCTTATCACGGCGAAGCACACGCCTGAAGAAGTTCTGCCATATTCTGTGTTCTTGACGGGCGACTCACAAAGCAAAATGCTTTAAGTACATGTTCGTGAATCATATTACTCCGACAACCGCAGATGGCTTGGCTTGGCTTGTACTCAATAATCTTGGCTCCTCGTAGAGATTACATACCAGTAGTCTGGGTGACCAAGTAATTGATGTGCGCCAATGCATTGGATTCTTCATTTTATATCCTGGGTTGAAAATTTCGATCATCGTTGTCAAATTTCCATTCACGATTGGGTAGGGTGGCCAATCAGGTTCTGAACTCTTCGTGGGTCTGTTCTGTTCGGCTAACCAACGAGTGCCATACAGAAAAACAGCCCCATTTCCAGTCGTTTGTATTTGTCTTTTCGTCGTCATTGCAGGTCTGATAGTAACTAGGATCGTGCTTTAGATCCACGCCAATCACAAAAGCGGGTGTGCTCGACTGAGCGTCTTAAATGGGGAACATCCACTCACTGTTAGGTTGGACCCGGCTCAGTGTCGAGCTTCTCCTTTTGTCACTAGTGCTTCTACTTGTTTTTTTATCGCTTTTCTTTCTTTTTCTTCTCCTGGCCCGGATTGACTTTCTGGTGCCATTTCATTCTTTAACTCCGTTCTTTTTCTGCCAGCATCTACCTCACCGTGTAGACTATAGGCTGGTCCTTCGTTCCCAGAACACGTATTAGAAACATGATCTCCCGCGGAGAATCACGCCAGTACCTGAAGTACACACTCTCGGTGGCCAGAATCAAGCTTTTGGTGAGTTTTCTCTCTCATTCGTTCCATATATGTCTCATGTGTCAACCTCATGGGTAGTATGAGAAAATTACATTGACTCGGTTCACTTCGCTGTACTTTTTCAGTGCTCTTTTGGCCTGCATCGTTTTGAGCTCTTTGCAGATTGTCAGCCTAGTGCACGACTCGGAAGGAGTTGTGAACCTTTCATCCGTCATAGCGGAGTACAACCGTGTGTCCGGAATCGCCCTGCTGAAAGGCGATGCAGTTGAATTGTGTTTTGGCCTCCCAGACCAGACCGGGACTGTTTGTATGGATGTGATCAGTTTCAAAGACTCAGAAAGGGAGCTGGTGAGCAACTCAGACCACCGGGTATTACCCCAGAGGCGTGCTTACCCGACCTTGTTTAGAATGTTCGTGATGATCTTTCTGACTCTGACGATAATTCCTCCGACTCCGGCGATGAATCGGATGACGACTCAGATTTCTCAGACGACGAATCAGGTGATGAAGACGATATATCCAATGATAAAGGGGAAAATACGGCGTCGATTATCACTACTTCGACTGCTCTCACTGTGGTCTCGCCAACATTGAGCACTAGCTCGATCTTATCTGCTGAAACCACTTTGAGCACTACTTCGACCTTTTCTGTCGAAGAAGGTGCGGTGTCAGCCACTAGCAGTTCTCCTGGGTTCACTATAGCTCCGACAACCTCAAGCAGTAGTTCGACTGTCACCCCCACCCTTACTGTAGTTACGACGTCATTGGGCTCAAGCACGGCATCGTCTTCAATTTTCTCTTCCATTACTTCCACAGCGATCTCCTCGTCCACCACATTCATATTTTTGTCGACGTCATCGCCTCCTGTCTCTTCTACAAGGTCTACTACATCGACTATCGGCACGACAGATAATCCCAAAGGTACTACAATAGATCCATCCGGTCTTTCGAGTGTCCCTGGTCCCTCCTCTGCTCGTAGCAAGCAGGCATCCGCTACCGCTATATCTTATGTTCCAACTGCTACCGCCTCGCCTATATCGTCGAAGGACAACTCTTCCGAGCTAGGGGATGATTGCATCATCTCGTTAACGTGGCTGAACGACGTGTATGGCTCTGTCTATTCCCATAATACAGTCTTGACATCATTACTTAACACGTTTCTTCAAGAATTCACGATACTCAGCGCGAGGATGTGGTGATTTTTATCTTTCAGATATGGCTGTTTGTTCTTTCCTTCGTTACGGTAACTCCTTTCTAATTCCATACGCCCTTCTTCCATCACTGACATAGGTGCTCAGGTCTTGAATGAGTCGATTCCTCATCTTGGGGCAGGACTCTTTGGTCATATATTGGGGACCGCATGGGCTGGGTATCGGGTGTATTCAATTCATGGGCTAATGGACCGTTATCGAAACCATATCGTTCCTGATGCGTGTAATGGTCGAGACTTCATGGGTGATTGGTGGGAGAACAGAACCGACGATGCAGTACGTACTCGCCCTCCTTTACTCTCCCTGGCTCCTGAATATCGTAATATTAAAAAACCTCTCTGAATAGATTGCACTTGTGTCTCTACAAGCCGTTACGCTCATTCTTGTTTCATATCTTTCTTACAAATTATTCAATGTTGGTTATATGTTTCGGACCTCATCGTGTTGCTGATTAACTCCAAACGTCAGGTTTATGCCAGTCAAACCTATAAGCGCGTCGGTGCCTCTTCGCAAGTGCATGTCATATACAAGGTATATATTAAATCCCTTCCAAGCCTACTCTGGGACTGACATTTATCTCAATAGCTCGTCTTGTTGTTCTCTGTATGCTTGCAATTATCAGGATTCATGTCCGTTGCTTCTGCTGCGATGTGGGTCGAAAAAGTTAGTCATGGCCCTTTGTCCGGGTTAGCTAAACATGCGAAACTGTACCTCGGAGCATTTATTGTGACCCTAATGGTGCGATTCAATTATGGTTTTTATTTGGCTTGAACATTAACCTCCTGACTACAATCGTCCGTACATAGATCCAGATTCCCTGGGTCTGTGTTGTAAGTTACCCTTGAACTCGAAGGATATGTGAATTGATGCTAACGTACTCACACATTTAGGGATGGATATGTGTCCGTCGCGAAAACCGAATTAAATTTGCCATCTTCTGCTTGATGTGTGCCTTCTCATTCGCAATTTCATTTGCAACGTTTTATAGTGACCGTGGGTTATGCTTTTTCGGATCGCTTATAATTGAATTCTCACCCTATTACGTCTTTTTAATAGTATATCGCTTCTTGCTTTCCACGTGGCCTTTCTTTGCCACTATGACAATTACTTCGTTTATACTTGTTGTTGGAACCACGATTCTGGGTGTATTGTGTAGGCTGAAATTCGGTAGAGGACTCGCTCAACATCGTATGTTGCCTTTTTCTCTAACTGGCGTTTGAAAATTTCAATCGTATTGACCATCTGGGAATACTTAGTCCAGCACACAGAAGAGAAAGACGACGATAGCTTCTCCCCAGTATATTTCACAAACAAGGGAAGCCTCCACGATATCGAAAAATTCGGTCCTATGTATGAACCACACAATCTGCCAACCGTTGCAACTTCCGGCGACGGTACGCACTATGTTGAATTCCCAATTCCAGTACACGCCTCTGGCCCAGGCACGACGATATCTTCAACTCATGTTGAGCCACAAATGGTGCCGACTTCGATTCTGTCTTCGCATTCTGGAGAGCCAGCGATCGTGCCAGTCACCAGGATGTCAGTGTTCTCCAAAGCTCTCAAGAGATTTTCACTGCGCCCCCCTAGTCCCAGTGTTAAGAGTTTGAGACCCGAACCGTGGACTATCAGCAACGGCGACCTTCCCTCCGATTCGATCTGGTCCCCCTTCCAACAGCTACATCTGACTCCTGCCTTACGCTTCCTGTGAGGTATACCGGCCAGGCATCACAGCAGGGAATGGCGGACGCAGCTCTTCCCAGAATGCTGGTTCCACCGTCACCAATGGAAACGTTGTCGGTCTATTCATTCGTGACGCCTCGCCAAACCATGACAAGCGAAGAAATGGCTCTCAAGATCCGTAATGGAGGCCTGTCTTCTGATCCACGACAGTCCTTAGGTAGTGTCAACAGCCTCAAACGAGGTCTTTCCGCCAATTCTAGACAATCAACAGCCGGCGTATTTTCTTTCACAGGCGGTAACATAGGCGCGTCAGCAAATCCCAGAGAGTCTATGATCAGCAACTTTTCCTTTACAACTCGCAGCGTAGGTTTTCCCGAAAACCCCAGGCAGTCAATAGCCAGCGACAACTTCTCCGTCAAAAGTCGTAGGGTCGTTGGACTACCCGCAAATCCTCGCTCCCGAATGATTTCTACTTCTCAATCGTACCGTGCTTGAGTCGATAGGTGCTGCTTCCCTTTCTCTACGCACTGCGATTTCCTGCCACTATCAAGTATGTACGCATCGTCTGTATCGTAGTTTGAGCCTGTATTATTTCTCTTCAGGTGCTAGTAGCTTTTGTCTTTCGGTTCTGACTCAGGCATCCAGCTCTAAATAATATTATGACTTTTATTGCCCAGCTGGAGGATGGCAAAACCATCGCAAGCTGTGGTCCTCGTTCTCGCAGAAAGTACGGGCAGTCGTTAATTACGGGAATATTCTTTCGTATCTACTAAAACAAGAATATGGCTGGTAGTCTGATTGGTCGCACGAGCAACCATGTATCAGCAGTGGCTGGGCAGATACTGTGGGAAAGTACACACCAAAGTTATCTGGGCTATCGCACGAGCACTTCCCTCGCTTGTGGGATTCTCCTTGAGGACAGTGTTCAAAGGTTCGTGCCGATATCCAATGTCATTGAAAAAATGCTACACAAAAGAATAATTGGGATCGAAAGTTAAAATCTGGGACAAGGATAAGCGATCTTACGAGCTGAGTTTTATTGAGGAAAAGAGATGCCGCCATACTATGGACAGGGGCGTCACCCCATCGCTAGAGTTAAACGAGAATGTGTTAATGTAGCGGCTAACTTTGGTCTGTCATAGCAGTTACCTCGTAATAAAATCCACCCTTCTTATCCAGGAAATCGAAAAACTTGGTGTAGGCGGGACTTCTCCAAAGATCGAGATTAGCGATTTCGAAATTGCTCCAAACTGGACATTACGAGTCGAAACACTTCAATATCTGCACTCATGAAAGGGACTGAGATCTTACAGTGACATAGGTTGTATGAAGTCCCTCCGTTATCAGAAAGGAACCCCATGGCATTATTTGGCGCAATGAGTTCGGGGTTCTTGTCCATGAACTCTGAAAGCAATCAGCGTTCTTTACGGGAGGTGCAGGATACGATTTGAACACATTTGACAGTTACCTTTGACTGCACTCCACAGCGTTGGAATCGTGGCCTGGAACTCGTATAAGGCAATATTGAAACCTGACATTAAAAAAACGCATGGTTAGTCAAGGTGTAGAACAATTTGAGATCAAAAGACGTTGACATAAAACCTACCATACATCTTATTCTGATCCTCCATTAGCAGGAACGGGTCGTAGTCGAGATCACAGAAAAATTTCACGTCGGGCCTATTCAACAAATAAGATGAATATGTAGTAGAAAGCTGGGCTTGATGAAGAACTTACTCAACCCTCCAATAGTACTGCAATGGCTGGACAAGCTCGTGGCGATAAAAGAACTGTAAAAGCGTAGTAACTGTCAATGATAGTGGACCCGGTCGGCAGAGGGCGGTAGAGAGCCTACACCAGAATTGAAGCGACACATATTTCGGTATCTGGAGACTGGTAGTAGATACTGGGTTCTTTTAAGTTTATAAAATATCTGATACGTACGAGACACTTCCTGGACAGAGAATGACAGCTATATTTTAGTTACTGAATCTAATTGACGGGATTATATACATACCACCATAGATGATATTACTTTGCACCATTCTATCGCGAGATGCGGTGGCTTTTGCTTCGTCTATCTCATCTGGTTGTACCCAGTGTTCTCTGGGAATGATTCCAAATTTAACTTCGGCATCGGTGAGCTCTGTGACACGCCTGTGGGTTAAAACTCAGTAGTCTTGCTGCAAGGGAAGATCCTTGAATACATAGCTTAACTCACTTTACAAAGGCATCTTCGAAGGGCTGCTCGTTTAAGAAGATATATGGGTATCGAAATTTCTTGTTGAAACGATCTTCCATTTGTTTTACGCTGGTTACCACCCCATTCAAGTCGCTATTTCGTGCTACGGCAACGTCGAAAACTTTATGGTATGGTAATTGAGTATACCGTGCTACTCACCTAGCATGAGGATGGCAGCATTTGCTTTCCGACTTGGAAGCGAACTCGAATTTTTGGGTATATAGTATTCCTCTGGAATAGGAATTCTGTAGGGAGGCACATTTGACTTCGATGTTGAGCTGGCACCTATGATGTCCAGCAGTGCCGAGCGCCCGTGATTGTCACTGGTCAGTGTAAAAACTATATAAATACTGAACTACGCCAGTGAAGAATTAGAGTGGTGGCGAAGTCAGACATGGCTGGGAATAGGAGAATCGAAAACACGGGATGTGGTACGCACTGCAAACGCCAGTACAAACGATACATAATATCTGAATCGCATGGGGTTCATCATTATGGGCTATGCTGCCTCTGGCCGTTAAGCACCTTCGAGATAGATAGCCAATGTAGGAAACGACCAAGATGTCAAATAATTTAGAGGTGAGATTGAGCCCCCAACGGTGAGAGTTCAGTCGAAGACGGGATACTTATGACGTCGTTATGCAGCCCGTCTTCAGTGTATCTGGCACTGTTTGTCGAAACCCTTTGTAACATTAACGGTCATCGCACTCCGATCACTTATAAATCATGAAGTCTTGGGACCATAATACACATAGTACATCTATATTTAAATTAAGTTTGATGAGAATGCCGCCCAAAATTGAAGCAAATGAATGAAACATTTGAGTTGAGCGACAGGTGTTACGGAGCCTTTCTGTTGGCACTCATTTCATGGCGTCCTGCATACTCATAAGCCTAGTATTATTTTGTCGTGATCCCGCATTCTGCACAAGGGAGATACGATTTCACTCCACACTTTATGTAATACTTTTGGAGTCAAATATCAATGATTCTTCATGGGGGTCAACGTTCAACCGTCAACGGCTCCCAGAAATTTGAAAGCTCCAAGTTGATGTTACGCCGCTGATCCGAAAACGGTGGTTCAATAGAAATCTGTCGAGCCGTGAGCAACTGCGCGCCGCAGTCGAACAGATTTTATCTTGGATGATCGTAGTATATAAAGCGAGACTGCAAGTAATTGGAGAGGAGATATTTGCCTCACTACAATCGCGCTACATATAACAAGATTATGTCCTATACGGACACCTTGGGTAACCTGGGGTCCTGGATCTCACCAAAGGGTTTAGCACAAAAATATTGACAATGCTTGATTTATGTCAAATGAAGCAAAAAATATCTCTCTGTCTGGGAGTCGAACCCAGCTTTCGCGCGGTCGCTTCAAAGTCATGACAGGCGCGTGTACTAACCGATATACTAACAGAGACACGTTAGATTACTAAAATTTAAGGTTATCATGAGTGCCCCAAATTCTGAGTTAAGACTGAATTCAAATGAGGCTTTGACCGGAAGCTTTGCGGAAGCTACTATTATCTGACATACACAGTACTGGTCTGTGAAGTTGAGGGGTGACTACTGATGAGTACGTTTTCCGCTGAGGTGTAATCATCATTGATAGTCATTTGCAGATCAAGAAGATGACAATTGTTTAGATTTTGTCGCATATGTGGCTGTTTCTGCATAAGAACAGTACCAGAAGAATCCAGTATCTGTATTAAATACTAGCTCAAGACAAAAGGCCGGCATGACAAGTGTGTCCTTCAAATTTCAAGGCTAGATTCTGACCATGGGAATGACAGCTGTATGTGACGTTCTTTGGCATATAGTTTTAAAAGTTGTTATTATTCAGAGTGTCGCTGCCCAAGACTCGGGATATCTGTGCAGCCTTATGCCGCCATTTAGAGGAGATAGATCTTGCATGTTGAAGGAAATCAGAAACCACCGTTTTAAAACCAAGCCAAACGTACTTACTCATATCTAGGATCAAACTTAATGTTATAAAGCAGGAGTGTCGCCGAGGTCGACGACGCATTGACTCCGAACGCAAGCGGTGGCAAGACTGGTCTCGACCCAGCCATCTTGGGATGATTGGATCATCATTGGTTTTGATTCATTTATACACTCACGGTTACTGGTCGTTTTGGTATGCATCTCATTTCCTTACTCTGATGAACATTCTTCGAGCGACGAGCCCGGTATAGATAGGATCTACCTGTATCATTATCATCATTCCCAAATCATTCCACACCTGGACTTCATCCAGCCGCCTTCAAACCCGATAATCTGGATTATTTCTTGACCTTCAACAATAAATCCCATAACTTTGATATTGCGCGACAGATGTGAAGACGCATGTCCCAGTGGAGTCGGTGTTGAGCCTCTGAATAACACCTCCATGTTGGTCGTTTTGCGGGTACAGGCTAACGTGGCAGTTTCAAGGGCTTGGGTGATGACGATGGAGGACTGTTTGGGATTGAAGTTTCCCTTGCAGGATTTTCCAGGACTCAGATTGCATGATATGGTCGTCCCAGACCCACATGCTAAACTTTGACTTGAGTGGCCCACGTACTGTGCAGGGTGGAAACAAACACACATACCTGTGCCAACTGGAGCGACATTGAATGCGACATTGTTTGCCATGACTTGGTTGGACGCAAAGACAGCACCAAGAGCTACGAGGCTGATGAATCTCATGATGACTGTTATGTTTTCGCTTCGAGGAACCTGCGTGGTCCAATGATCTCTGATAGATGTATTTTGAAACAAGTCACCTTTTATTGCTGAAGTCTCTTT
>JAJIRX010000514.1:0-16239 GCA_023853785.1 Psilocybe azurescens | reverse complement strand
TAATGGTGCGATTCAATTATGGTTTTTATTTGCCTTGAACATTAACTTTCTGACTACAATCGTCTGTATGTAGATCCAGATTCCCTGGGTCTGTGTTGTAAGTTACCCTTGAACTTGAAGGACATGTGAATTGACTAACGTACTCAAACATCTAGGGATGGATATGTGTCCGTCGAAAACCGAATTAAATTTGCCATCTTCTGCTTGATGTCTGCCTTCTCATTCGCAATTTCATTTGCAACGTTTTATAGTGACTGTGGGTTATGCTTTTTCAGATCGCTTATAATTGAATTCTCACCCTATTTCGTCTTTTAATAGTATATCGTTTCTTGCTCTCCACGTGGCCTTTCTTTGCCACTATGACAATTACCTCGTTTATGCTTGTTGTTGGAACCACGATTCTGGGTGTGTTGTGTAGGCTGAAATTCGGTAGAGGACTCGCTCAACATCGTATGTTGCCTTTTTCTCTGACTGGCGTTTGAAAATTTCAATCGTACTGACCATCTGGGAACACTTAGTCCAGCACGGAAGAGAAAGACGACGATAGCTTCTCCCAGTATATTTCACAAACAAGGGAAGCCTCCACGATATGGAAAAATTCGGTGCTATATATGAACCAAACAATCTGCCAACCGTTGCAATTCCCGGCGACGGTACGCACTATCGAATTCCCATTCCAGTACACGCCTCTGGCCCAGGCACGATGATATCTTCAACTCATGTTGAGCCAGATGGTGCCGACTTCGATTTGTCTTCTCATTCTGGAGAGCCAGAGATCGTACCAGTCACCAGGATGTCAGTGTTCTCCAAAGCTCTCAAGAGATTTTCACTGCGCCCCCAAGTCCCAGTGTTAAGAGTTTGAGACCCGAACCGTGGACTATCAGCAACGGCAACCTTCCGTCCGATTCGATCAGGTCCCCCCTTCCAACCGCTATCAACTCCCCTTACCTTCGCCTGCAACAGGGAATGGCGGACGCAGCTCTTCCCAGAATGCTGGTTCCACCGTCACCGATGGAAACGTTGTCAGTCTATTCATTCGTGACGCCTCGCCAAACCATGACAAGCGAAGAAATGGCTCTCAAGATCCGTAATGGAGGCCTGTCTTCTGATTCACGACAGTGCCGGTAGTGTCAACAGCCTCAAACGAGGTCTTTCCGCCAATTCTAGACAATCAACAGCCAGCGTATTTTCTTTCACAAGCGGTAACATAGGCGCGTCAGCAAACCCCAGAGAGTCTATGATCAGCAACATTTCCTTTACAACCCGCAGCGTAGGTTTTCCCGAAAACTCCAGGCAGTCAATAGCCAGCGACAACTTCTCGGTCAAAAGTCGTAGGGTCGTTGGACTACAAATCCTCGCTCCCGGATGATTTCTACTTCTCAATCGTACCGTGCTTGAGTCGATAGGTGCTGCTTCCCCTTTCTCTAGGCACTGCGATTTCCTGCTACCATTAAGTATGTATGCATCGTCTGTATCGTAGTTTGAGCCTGTATTATTTCTCTTCAGGTGCTAGTAGCTTTTGTCTTTCGGTTCTGACTCAGGCATCCAGGTCTAAATAATATTATACTTTTATTAGCTGGAGGAGGCAAACCATCGCAAGCTGTGGTCCTCGTTCTCGCAGAAAGTACGGGCAGTCGCTAATTACGGGAATATTCTTTCGTATCTACTAAAACAAGAATATGGCTGGTAGTCTGATTGATCGGACGAGCAACCATGTATCAGTGGTTGGGCAGATACTGTGGAAAGTACACACCAAAGTTATCTGGGCTATCGCACGAGCACTTCCCTCGCTTGTGGGATTCTCCTTGAGGACAGTGTTCAAAGGTTCGTGCCGATATCCAATGTCATTGAAAAAATGCTACACAAAGAATAATTGGGATCGAAAGTTAAAATCTGGGACAAGCATAAGCGATCTTACGAGCTGAGTTTTATTGAGGAAAAGAGATGCCGCCATACTATGGACAGGGGCGTCACCCCATCGCTAGAGTTAAACGAGAATGTGTTAATGTAGCGGCTAACTTTGGTCTGTCATAGCAGTTACCTCGTAATAAAATCCACCCTTCTTATCCAGGAAATCGAAAAACTTGGTGTAGGCGGGACTTCTCAAAGATCGAGATTAGCGATTTCGAAATTGCTCCAAACTGGACATTACGAGTCGAAACACTTCAATATCTGCACTCATGAAAGGGACTGAGATCTTACAGTGACATAGGTTGTATGAAGTCCCTCCGTTATCAGAAAGGAACCCCATGGCATTATTTGGCGCAATGAGTTCGGGGTTCTTGTCCATGAACTCTGAAAGCAATCAGCGTTCTTTTACGGGAGGTGCAGGATACGATTTGAACACATTTGACAGTTACCTTTGACTGCACTCCACAGCGTTGGAACCGTGGCCTGGAACTCGTATAAGGCAATATTGAAACCTGACATTAAAAAAACGCATGGTTAGTCAAGGTGTAGAACAATTTGAGATCAAAAGAAATTGACATAAAACCTACCATACATCTTATTCTGATCCTCCATTAGCAGGAAAGGGTCGTAGTCGAGATCACAGAAAAATTTCACGTCGGGCCTATTCAACAAATAAGATGAATATGTAGTAGAAAGCTGGGCTTGATGAAGAACTTAAATCAACCTCCAATAGTACTGCAATGGCTGGACAAGCTCGTGGCGATAAAAGAACTGTAAAAGCATAGTAACTGTCAATGATAGTGGACCCGGTCGGCAGAGGGCGGTAGAGAGCCTACACCAGAATTGAAGCGACACATATTTCGGTATCTGGAGACTGGTAGTAGATACTGGGTTCTTTTAAGTTTATAAAATATCTGATACGTACGAGACACTTCCTGGACAGAGAATGACAGCTATATTTTAGTTACTGAATCTAATTGACGGGATTATATACATACCACCATAGATGATATTACTTTGCACCATTCTATCGCGAGATGCGGTGGCTTTTGCTTCGTCTATCTCATCTGGTTGTACCCAGTGTTCTCTGGGAATGATTCCAAATTTAACTTCGGCATCGGTGAGCTCTGTGACACGCCTGTGGGTTAAAACTCAGTAGTCTTGCTGCAAGGGAAGATCCTTGAATACATAGCTTAACTCACTTTACAAAGGCATCTTCGAAGGGCTGCTCGTTTAAGAAGATATATGGGTATCGAAATTTCTTGTTGAAACGATCTTCCATTTGTTTTACGCTGGTTACCACCCCATTCAAGTCGCTATTTCGTGCTACGGCAACGTCGAAAAACTTTATGGTATGGTAATTGAGTATGCTACTTCACCTAGCATGAGGATGGCAGCATTTGCTTTCCGACTTGGAAGCGAACTCGAATTTTTGGTATATAGTATTCCTCTGGAATAGGAATTCTGTAGGGAGGCACATTTGACTTCGATGTTGAGCTGGCACCTATGATGTCCAGCAGTGCCGAGCGCCCGCGATTGTCACTGGTCAGTGTAAAAACTATATAAATACTGAACTACGCCAGTGAAGAATTAGAGTGGTGGCGAAGTCAGACATGGCTGGGAATAGGAGAATCGAAAACACGGGATGTGGTACGCACTGCAAACGCCAGTACAAACGATACATAATATCTGAATCGCATGGGGTTCATCATTATGGGCTATGCTGCCTCTGGCCGTTAAGCACCTTCGAGATAGATAGCCAATGTAGGAAACGACCAAGATGTCAAATAATTTAGAGGTGAGATTGAGCCCCCAACGGTGAGAGTTCAGTCGAAGACGGGATACTTATGACGTCGTTATGCAGCCCGTCTTCGGTGTATCTGGCACTGTTTGTCGAAACCCTTTGTAACATTAACGGTCATCGCACTCCGATCACTTATAAATCATGAAGTCTTGGGACCATAATACACATAGTACATCTATATTTAAATTAAGTTTGATGAGAATGCCGCCCAAAATTGAAGCAAATGAATGAAACATTTGAGTTGAGCGACAGGTGTTACGGAGCCTTTCTGTTGGCACTCATTTCATGGCGTCCTGCATACTCATAAGCCTAGAATTATTTTGTCGTGATCCCGCATTCTGCACAAGGGAGATACGATTTCACTCCACACTTTATGTAATACTTTTGGAGTCAAATATCAATGATTCTTCATGGGGGTCAACGTTCAACCGTCAACGGCTCCCAAAATTTTGAAAGCTCCAAGTTGATGTTACGCCGCTGATCCGAAAACGGTGGTTCAATAGAAATCTGTCGAGCCGTGAGCAACTGCGCGCCGCAGTCGAACAGATTTTATCTCGGATGATCGTAGTATATAAAGCGAGACTGCAAGTAATTGGAGAGGAGATATTTGCCTCACTACAATCGCGCTACATATAACAAGATTATGTCCTATACGGACACCTTGGGTAACCTGGGGTCCTGGATCTCACCAAAGGGTTTAGCACAAAAAATTGACAATGCTTGATTTATGTCAAATGAAGCAAAAATTTCTCTCTGTCTGGGAGTCGAACCCAGCTTTCGCGCGGTCGCTTCGAAGTCATGACAGGCGCGTGTACTAACCGATATACTAACAGAGACATGTTGGATTACTAAAATTCAAGCTTATCATGAGTGCCCCAAATTCTGAGTTAAGACTGAATTCAAATGAGGCTTTGACCGGAAACTTTGCGGAAGCTACTATTATCTGACATACACAGTACTGGTCTGTGAAGTTGAGGGGTGACTACTGATGAGTACGTTTTCCGCTGAGGTGTAATCATCATTGATAATCATTTGCAGACCAAGAAGATGACAATTGTTTAGATTTTGTCGCATATGTGGCTGTTTCTGCATAAGAGCAGTACCAGAAGAATCCAGTATCTGTATTAAATACTAGCTCAAGACAGAAAGGCCGGCATGACAAGTGTGTCCTTCAAATTTCAAGGCTAGATTCTGACCATGGGAATGACAACTGCATGTGACGTTCTTCGGCATATAGTTTTAAAAGTTGTTATTATTCAGAGTGTCGCTGCCCAAGACTCGGGATATCTGAGCAGCCTTATGCCGCCATTTAGAGGAGATAGATCTTGCATGTTGAAGGAAATCAGAAACCACCGTTTTAAAACCAAGCCAAGTTCGTACTTACTCATATCTAGGATGAAACTTAATGTTATAAAGCAGGAGTGTCGCCGAGGTCGACGACGCATTGACGCCGAACGCAAGCGGTGGCAAGACTGGTCTCGACCCAGCCATCTTGGGATGATTGGATCATCATTGGTTTTGATTCATTTATACACTCACGGTTACTGGTCGTGTTGGTATGCATCTCATTTCCTTACTCTGATGAACATTCTTCGAGCGACGAGCACGGTATAGATAGGATCTACCTGCATCATTATCATCATTTCCAAATCATTCCACACCTGGACTTCATCCCGCCGCCTTCAAACCCGATAATCTGGATTATTTTTTGACCTTCAACAATAAATCCCATAACTTTGATATTGCGCGACAGATGTGAAGACGCATGTCCCAGTGGAGTCGGTGTTGAGCCTCTGAATAACACCTCCATGTTGGTCGTTTTGCGGGTACAGGCTAACATGGCAGTTTCCAAGGGCCTGGGTGATGACGATGGAGGACTGTTTGGGATTGAAGTTTCCCTTGCAGGATTTTCCAGGACTCAGATTGCATGATATGGTCGTCCCAGACCCACATGCTAAACTTTGACTTGAGTGGCCCACGTCCTGTGCAGAGTGGAAACAAACACACATACCTGTGCCAACTGGAGCGACATTGAATGCGACATTGTTTGCCATGACTTGGTTGGACGCAAAGACAACACCAAGAGCTACGAGGCTGATGAATCTCATGATGACTGTTATGTTTTCGCTTCGAGGAACCTGCGTGGTCCAATGATCTCTGATAGATGTATTCTGAAACAAGTCACCTTTTATTGCTGAAGTCTCTTTACGTATTGTTGCACGTAGTTAGATGATCAAGCTAGCTTTGTCAGGCCAGCCCGGGCCAAAGATCCTTCTATGTCACACTACTTTGCATTGGGGGTGAATGGTCGACTCTATGGTCTCAGCGGTAGCAGCTGCCAGCGGGTTTAAGCCTAATCTGTGAGAACGCGTCTTTTTCGTCGATCCGGAGCTACTGTTGCAAGCTAGTTACTGTCTGTATGGGGTCTAATTCTAAGAGCTTGCTTCGTGCTGTTCAAGTTCAAGCATTGATGGCCGTTGCTCTATGAGTCCCCTTTGCCTATGCGAGGGTAAAAATGAAAGACTGGCGAAGGAGTAGGTCAAATTCGTGCTGCCTCCAGATAATCTCGTTCTCTGAAACGGTTCTCTCTCACAGAAATAAGGTGCTCTCTGAGCTAAATGTCTGCTAGAACCATTGCTCCGCAGCAGAAACAACTTGAACAAACATTGGTCTGAATAGTCTAATCCAGTAACGGCATTGTGCGGATCCTGGAAGCTTAGTGAATTGGGTTCCTTTGACCACCACAAACTCGAAACACGTTGCATAAACACCAACTCACTTTGAAGTTTAAGGTAATTTGCACCGAATCGACGAGCGGCGCTGAGGGCTTATTATTGACCGATATGCCAGTGCCTGCCATGGTCCTAGTAACGGCGTCTATTGGGGGACATTATCACCATAGTATTTCATTCTTCGAATACTATATATATCCATTGACAATTATCAGCCACGTTTAGATATGCACTAGAAGATATCCTTGGTAGTCTCCTCAAGACAACGGAACCTGATGTCTAAGAGACGCTTCTGCTTTGAGGTGTCGAACAAACGGTTATCCGTCCTTTGTTCCTTTGTCATCTCAGGATACCCGACGGGTAGAGGATTGTGCGAAGGAAGCAGCGACGGAGACAATGAGTTGGCAGCATCGACTTTGAAGCTTCAGTATGAGAACTTCCGAATAATGATAGAAAATTAAAACCACTTACGCCAATCTTGCCAAATGAATGAACCTAAGTCACGCCATAATATGCTAGTTACTAAATGCGGGAAATTGATTCAAGAGACTACATACCTCCAGTAACAATAATCCTCTCGCCTCCCGCTTCTGGATTCTCCAATGCCAGGATATGGGCAAGTGCCAAGTCGCGCACATCAACCCAAGCCTGGGAAGCTGACAGGAACTCTATGGTACTGGTTTTATTTTTGACCACTGTATTGTACCATACTGCAAGGGAGTAGTTCAGGGCCTGTTCGGCTGCACCATCTCGCGGATGGTAACTATACACGATCCCCATATTTAGTAACTCACAACTTGATTAGATAATATCTGTGACTTTGAGTGACATTGAAATCAATATCTACTCTCTACCTACACACGCTGTTGCAATGCCTCTCCAGCCTTGTAGGGGTCTCATATATCACCAAAGACCTGTGTTAAGCACTTTACTGTACAACTATGACCATGTATTCATGGGGTCTGGAGTGTGACTTATTTCTAACACCTCTTCATGTCTTCAAGCCCTAGCTGCCTTGACTTTATTTTGGCCCAGGTCAGATCCAGCACATCACTATCAACTCTCCACAGCATTGAACCCAAAATGTTCAAAAATGTTCTTGATGAATGAGAGGCTTTCAGGAATTGGGGAAAAAATAGTACAGGTTAAATTAGACACTTTTTGTATTTTTAATGATTTATTTGAATTTTAAACCTTTTTTGATTCGCCCTTTACCGACTCTTCAACCATCTCTGTGACTGTGACATATTTAAAAAAACTCTTCACTTCAAGGGGTCTGTCACTCGTGACCAAAAGAGATGGTTATTACGAGTTCTTTCACGTAAGTAAAGACTACGTTCTTTCTTTCAGGATTCCACGGCGTCACAACTCCTGTGATCGCCAACGTGATCTTCAACAACGTGATGTGACCCTGTAACGTAACCACGTGAATTTGTAATTTAAAACATGTCATCATAATCATAAGCTCACCCTTTTGGTTATACTTTGCACGTGATATTCACACTTTGTTCGCTCAGTTACTTCCGTGTTTCTTTTTGCGGCACGGGGCTATAGTAATGCCTGTGGGAAAATCCCTTGCTTTCCTTCTCTTTCCTTTCCATATCATTGCTGCTTCCCCATTGTCCTTGGGGTATGTTTACTTGTTTTTCTGCATGATCTTTCTTTTGGTTTGTTGTTAATTGTGTTGGTATGTAGTCTTACATATTGTATATGCTTAGCTTTGCAGCTTTACTGTAGTTTAGTAGTTAGGGAACTGCACAGGTTACGCGCGAGTAAATGACGGGTTTTTAATGTTAATCAAATAGACACAAATTTTATCCAATTTTTACAATTTATTTCATGCAAATCGGTTGAGAACTCACAAAGTTATGCCCTCTGCAAGTTTGGGGCACTGAGGTCCAGCACCGGTCATGCAATGAGCTCAACATTGATGGCGGGTATGTAAATTTGGAAATTCGCCAAATTAGGTGATTGCAGCTCGGAAATCGTGATGTCACGGTATCAGTTTCGCGTTGCTTTTGGCTCCAAACTTGGTAGGAGTATGGCTCACTCGACTCCGCACCGATTTGCACAAAAAAATTGAAAAAAAGGTGAAATTTGTCTCTACAAGCTAATTACATAAAAACCCATGAAAATTTATGGGTAACCCATGCAGTTCCCTACCAATGACAAATCCAATCAATAATCTGCCTGATACTTTTGTAAGTTGACAGCTGCTGTGGCAACGGAGACTACAATCACAGGAAGATGAGAAATGGTGATGGTGTCAGTAGAGCTTGTGGTGTGTGAGGGTACATCAGCTGTCTGTGAGTATGATGGGAATACATTAAGAGAACATGATTGACCTGCCAAAGTTCCAAGTGGTTTGACATTCTCTGTATATTCAGTGTTGTCTTGACCTGATTGACTTGGTCAATAATTTAGGTCAAGTCAATTGGTCAGGTCAATAAAGGTCAAGGGGTCGAAGTCATGCCACCACTATATTTTGATTATATTATTCTTAGTCTAAATGCAACTTTTAGCCTGCTTATTCAGTTGATACCACAGACCCTTGATTATTAATTTACTCATTCTTATTGTTCCTCACTTTGGTAACCCATAGCTGGTACTATACCTGACCCTGAACTTGGCCAATTATTTCCTGGAGTATCATGTAGTGGATGAAATTCATCAAACTTGGTACTGTTAGATAGCATTTTATTAGCTCTATAGCTTTGGCTAAGAATAAAATTGAAATTGTGGCTTGAATTATGGTTATGAGGCAAGGACTGCCTTAGTTTCATCATACATATGTCACTGTTTCCTTGTTCAAAAGTGACACCCTAAAATAGCCATCCACCCAGAGCCAGAATCGCCAATCCCCTCACCAAAAAATTAGGTATAAACACTCTGACAATGATGGCTCAGGCATGGAATTATGAAATATTCCTGCCATCACTAAAAATTTGTCTGAAAATATCTGACCATCCAGCACTTTATTCTCAAACAACAGATCTCACCTACACCTTGCAACTAGGCAATTTTGAGGTGATAATTAATAGGGCTTCAAAAATTCTGGTCAGTTAATTATGGGTAGACCATTCTGTCTTGTATACAGCACTGGCACAAATTTTATTTGTAAATTTGCTTGAGCTATAGGCAGGTATTACTAAAAACACCATATTTCCTCTACACAGAGGTCAAAAAGAATAACATAGTCAAATCCAAGTTAAAATTAACAAAAGTCAGAGAAATTTATTAGAATATTAAACTAATATGAATCACCAAGTTTCAGATTTTTCTGTTCTTTATCACCTGAGATACAGGCATATTATTCTACAAGACCAAAATTGTCAGTGTTCTATTTTAAGATATCAGTTCAAAATGTAATGAACCAAACAAGATTTGAATTGAAATTGGGGCTGGCCAAGTTCTCTGTCAAGCGTCATTTAGGTCATCAGGATGAAAATATTCACTGAGGACTTTTTCAATGGACTAAAATTATGAAACTTCAAACTGAATATCTTGAGACATATTTGTACCAGCCAGGATTTTTTTTTTACCTCAGGACCTCTCACTCTGGTGCTATTTTATGTGCAACTTGAAATGGCCAACTTCAGGGTCACATACAGTATCCCACAAATTTTATTGACTGGGTCTGACCCAAAATATTGACTTCTCCCTTTTTTTGACTGACCCATTGACTGACTGGGTCTGACTGGGTCAATGACAACACTGTGTGTATTGAGACAACAAAACAGCCAATGCTGCAAAATATGAGTTACTATTCAATAGAATCTGATTATTGCATAATGAAACTCTTATCTTTAGTCTGAGTATTCTCTTGCTCAGTAGAAGACATTAAACATATAGATTTGTTTGAATTTGAAGCAGTATTAGAACAAGGATATATCAGTTGACGAAAAAGAAGAAAAACTAAGCTTACTAAAGAATTTGATCCTCATTATTCACAACAGTTTTTGCACGCCCATCTGATAAACTTTATGTGCGCTTCAAATCTTGTTTTCTCAGTGATTTGGAGTTTGACTCTTTCTCTCTTATGCATACCAATTATTTACATCACTTTTGTTAATTCCTCTTAAAATTACTTTTCACTTATGAATTTTTATCTTTAGTAAAGATGTAAGATTCATAAAGTATATCCCACCAAAGTAATTGTGATTTTCGGATGCACCTATGACTATCCCTTGTTCAACTCCTCAGTTGATCACCTGACTTGTTCTCTTTAGATAAATTTGATGACTTGTTTGATTCTAAGGCTAACAGATTCAACAATTCACATGAATCCACTTGATCTTGCTAATGTCATGTGAATTTGCTGCAAGTAACCAGGCTGACGTGTGATTAAATTATCATGAATCATGATTATTAATAATATAATAACAACTATTATGATATATATTTTATTGCAAATTCAGGTGTAAAAAAAAATAAAAGAACTTCGTTAATGCCGGGCAAAACCTTGGCCCTCACCACAAGTAATAAGTAGTTCAGTAGTATTTATTCTACAGAGTGTTACCTTCTCTGTGTCTCTCAATGCTGGCCAATGGTATTGGAAGGTTTTATCAGTCTTTGACCAGTGAGTACACTCCCAGAGAATGTGGATGGTATGGAGATGAAAGAGATCCAGAAAAAAGCCAGAAATACAAGGTAACAAAGGACGAGACACGAAATCTGCACATTTCATTCGTGCGGTCACAAATTGGTCACATTATCTAATCAAGTCGCGAGTTACTAAATACGAGCTTTATGACCGCTACGGCGTCGGGATTAGCGCTCACCCCCCTGTGCTTCACGGCAGGGTCAACAGCTGCTGGGGGCTGCGCCCCAGACCCGCTTGTCGGGCGCCCTGCGCCTCCTCATTGAAAAATAAATAATAGCAGTCACAATTATAATGTCTTGGGGGGGAATGAAGCTCATCCCCCTTTTATCAATACTTCACACCTCATTAAAAATATATATGTAATGTTTTTGGGGGGAATGAGCTTCGCTCATTCCCCCCTTCTTATCAGCACTTTGCACCTCATTAAAAATATTAATAATACCAATTGCTTATATAATGTCTTGGGAGATGAGCTTCGCTCATCTCCCTGCACCCTCATAAAAATAATTAATTTTATATAATACAAACACTTTATATATTAAATAAAAATCAGTCACTATGGTCAATAGAAAGAACTTCAGGGTAAACTATATTTTTGTTATACTTAATCCAGAACTCTCATCCCAAATAGCCTTGATGTTGTGCACAGATGTTACTCGTGAAATAGCAACATATAGTTGTCCATGTGCAAAAGGTGAAGAAATAAGGTTTAGTCCAACATGTAAAACAGATTGTCCTTGTGCTTTATTGATCGTCATAGCAAATGCCAGTTGCACAGGAAATTGTCGTCGGCAAAATTCAAATGGAACTTGTGTGTCCGTCGGTGTCAGCCCAATCCGTGGAATAAAAACTGTCTCCCTGCTCTATCTCCTGTCAATAGTCGAACTTCCAAAACACGGTTCCCCATTCTTGTCACAATCCCTCTCGATCCATTGCACACTCCCTCACTTGCATTCAAATTCCGTAAAATCATAATAGGACAGCCAACTTTAAGTATAAGCTTGGCCAAAGGGAAGACCTGAACAGTTGATTGTGTTCAGATACTCCACTGGATACATCAGAATTCCTTCATCACCATGTCCCCGATTATTCAAAATGCTATCAGCACTGTGAAACACCTTTTCTTCTCCAGGAAATTTGTTGAGAATAGTTTTGTTCAGATCATCCACATCATCATTCCTGCTGCACAGAATTGTCCGTTCAGCATAATATTTGTCATCATGCGCGAGTGGTCCGCTGGATTCCAGGATATATTGTATCAATCAGAGATCCAACAGTATTATTGGCACATTTGAAATGATCAGGAAGTGTTGTGTTGTCAGATTCATCTGTATGTTTTCCCAGACCAATATCCAACTGCCATTGTGCAAATTTCCGTTCTTCATCATGTGCAGTGTTCAGACGCATATTCTCAGTCAACTTAAGTACTTTGATGTGTCCCCAAAGTTGTGACCTCTGCATGCATGCTCCAACAATTTGTGCTCTTGATCCTTTCACAACAACAGGAAGAATTTGCTTGAAGTCTCCACCAAACACAACAGTAAGTCCTCCAAATGGTTTGTCACTGTTACGGATATCCTTGAATGCGGTCCACAGCCTCATGAATATAACGGTTTTGCATAGGAGCTTCATCCCATATCACCAAAATCAGTATGCTGAATAAGCTCTGCCAAATCAGAAGTGCGACCAATACTGCATGTAGAGTCCTCATGAATGTTGATAGGAATTTTGAAAGTGGAATGTGATGTCCGACCACCAATAAGAAGTAGAGATGCAATGCCAGATGAAGCTACACAAAGCACTATTTTTCCTTCACCACGCAGAAAGTAGCACAGTGTGTTGTACACATAAGTTTTTCCTGTACCTCCTGGACCATGAAGAAAGAAACATTAACCACTCTTGCTTTCAACTGCTGCCACAATAGTATCAAATGCTGAACGTTGCCCATGATTGAGAGTAGGAATTCGCTGTTGAGCCAGAACAGATTGATTGTCTCTGTCATAGTTTCTCTGCTCTGCAATCAATCTATTTCCTATAGCAGCAGCCCAATCTTCTTGAGGCAATGGCATTTCTGCAAACTCTTCAAGTTTTTTGTTGGTAGTGCGAAGAAGTTGGTCAATGAGAAAAGGCCATAATCAAACACTTGTGCTTCAGTGGGGTCGCTGTTGGATATGTTTGGAGATAAGAGCATGTCGCAGATCATCACAAATCTTGTCTCTAAATTGTTCCCAGAGTGCAGCAGGATTTGATGGTGTGCAGTCTCGAAGAATAGTCACAAAAAGGTTGCTAAGTTGTCGTCCACTTGCCATATATCCAGCCTCTTCCAAACACTGCTTCCACTCATTATCATCCTCTAAAAGTCCTCGATGTATGCAGGCCTCACGAAATGTTTCATATACAGTGCCATCAACTGTTCGGAGATCAACAAAAGATGTAGCACCCTTGACACAGGTCAGCAGAGTTCTGAGATAAAAGCGCTCTCCTGAACTTGGATGAGCATAGTACATACTCCCATTGCAAATTGTCGCTGTCTTGGAGCCCATTTGCGCTGTTTTCCTTCCAGACAAATTTGGCAGGAAAATCCTGATAAAGAGTATTTCTGGCTTCTTCATATTGTATATTGGCTTTGAAATAAGCAGTGAGCTTGGTGTCTTTGCCTGCATTGCGATCCAAAACCTCCTGAACATTTAGTGCCTGAGATCTTCATTCCATGTAACCATTTGTTGATCAGGCAAATGAATCTGAAGGCGAACAATAGGTGGATGTTCTTGATGCATGTGGAAGTGAAAATGCGCCAAAGTCCTTCACATGCAGAAACATATCGTGCATCAAGATATAGCTTGACCTCATCTTGACAGCGTCCAAACTGCATAGTAATGCGGTCATGGCCCTTATAGACATATTTGTAGATGTATTTGATGGCCTTGATAGATAGCTATAGACTCAACATTGATATGACAGCGATATTTCCAGATAAGATAACGGCAGTGAGCAACAACCCAGCGATTATCAGCCTTTTTCCACCACCAATGTCAAACTCTTTCCAGTGTCACGCCTCCTGAGATTTGCATAAGAGTCTTCATTGACAGTGGTCTGATCACGATAAGGCTTGGGAAAACATTTTGAACATTTTCCATTCACATGACATTGAGCAGTGGTGTCACCATTGCATGGAGTATGGACCATGAATTTCTTGACCAATTCAAAGAGTTCTGGCTCTTCCTCTTCATCTGGAAATTCAGCTGAAATAAGGCTGTCAACATCTTCAGGTGTGCGAAGCTTGTGATCAGAATGTAAAAAATACAATCATGTGCATATGTGGGAGGCCTCGCTTTTGAAACTCAATTGTCCACACATTTGCAACTGCTCTACCCATAATGCCATTTTTACAAATATCATTGAGCATCTCTTTCATTTTTGCATGAAAGACTCTAACTACCAAATCAGGACGATCAGAAGACTGTTGTCCAGGAAGAAGTGCCTCTTTGATTTCTGGCCAGCTTGGGTTGGCAGTAGCAGTGATAAATAAATCAGCTCCATGAAAATAGCGATTGATAGCAAGAGCATCCTGGCAGTTCTGAATCATGTTTCGTGCTTCCAGCAAAAGAAGAAGGCAAAATAGTCCTTTGGCCAACATTGGCACCTTCAGTATTAGGATCAGCTGCAACAGCATCCATAAGACCTTGACGTGTATCATTTCTGAACTTTTGCTGATTTTGTCTAACCCACCGTAATCTGTTTTGCTCTGAAGCTGCCCAACAGTCTACAATGAATTCCTGAAGAAGTTTTTCTGCCAAAAACAAATGTTGAGATTCATTTGTTGGTTCTCTTGGATGAAGACGATAACGGAAATATTCTGTTTGTGAGATGTATTTTCGCTTTTTGGTTGTGGAGCTTCAATAGCATCCTCATCCTGATCCTCATTAGAGCCAGCTCAGCAGCTGGAGGATCATCATCAATTTCTGCAGCCTCATTAAAAGGAATGTTAGGATGCCAGCCTAACTGCCCAGTTGGAAAAAGAAGAACATAATGAAGTGGAAGATAAAGGGGATGCAGTTCACTGATTGTTTCCAGCCTTTCTCCAGCTCTTCGTCTCAGAACAATATCTCTGCCATTGGGATATACTTCATCACCATCTCCAGGAAGGATTATAGCCACTTCATTAGATCCAGCTGATGGTTCATTATAGCTGCCTGCAATCAGTTTCCTCGCTCATAGCGAAGAGCAATTGTGCATTGCTGATCTATAGGCATGTTATGTGTTACTTCAAATGCCTGTTTATACAGCTGTACACCTGAATGAGAACGATATAGCATGTCCTGAAGAATACTCATGGTGGTTCTATCCAGCCCAGAGTTTGCAGGATGACGATACGGAAATTGAGAGCTTCAACAGGATCAAAATATATAGCTGAGCATATAAAGGTGTAACACCAATCTGAGGAAGAAGAGATCCAGCTCGATGTGTTAACCTTCCTTGGACTTTGAATACATAAGGTCCAGGCCTATTGTTAATTGCATAGTCAACAGTGACTCCCAATGAGGTCATGGCTAAAGCATTGTTGTACTGCCGAATATGATTGCAAAAGTTTTTGGATTGGGGATCATTATTCTTAAGCAATGCATCTAATTCTCGAGGGGGTTTTTTCAGCTTTGGAAGAACAATTTTCCCACTAAAGCAGCACATTCCAAATGTGATAAGATCCTTGGTTGAACTGTAGTAAGACACTCCATCTTCCAGTGCAAAGCACCACAGTTTGTACACTTAACATCCATTTTTCCCAAATTATGGACAGGCCAGTCACGGCTAAAGGGCTGTCGGGCAGCACGTAAAAGAGAATGGACATTGGGAGGTGGAGGTGGAAGTGGTGCAGGAAGAACATGGTGCAGAACAGCAGGAACAATTGGAGGAGGAAGCTGAAGAGGCACAGGAAGCTCAGGAGGAGGCTGAAATGGTGCAAGAAGCACAGGAGGAGGCATCTATTTTCTCATTAATATTATGTTTAAACTTATAGAGACTTAAAATACATACAGGAAAAGGTTGGGCATGAATGACCACCTTGTTGTGGTGGTAAAGGAGCTGGTGGAACAGCTACTAAAAGCTCAGCCAGATTTACTGGCAAATTATTATACTGAATCCATTAAATATAGCAGCCTGGGAAGAGCAGCAGGTGCAAGTGCAGGTGCAGG